>CM059203.1:11294708-11335232 GCA_030323885.1 Branchipolynoe longqiensis
GGGCTCGACTGCGAGCAGGTTTGGATTCGTGGGAGTGACTCTTGTGAGTTGCGGGACTAACTTGCGGGACTGCAACTCTTAACCTGTTTAAGAGTGTGTCTGGTTCCCCTCGCGGCCACTGGGTGTCGCGCAGAAATATTTATTATAAGGTGCGTGGCCTTACGACAGGTTTAACAAAAGTTGAACCCAAATTGTAAATGGTGTAATGGTTAGCACACGGGCCCGGAATGCGAAGAGATGTGGGTTCAAGTCCCGCTCTAGGCCCAATCTAGGCTGTGGTGTTCTCTGTGGCGGAGTGCTTAGAGTGTCTGACTTTTTTCCAGGTCGGCCTCCTAATCTGAAGGTTGGTGGTTCGATTCCCCATGCCCTCCCACCTCTGCCAATTTGGATTTCCACTGCTGTGTATAACTTACAGTGTCATCAAAGGCCAGTTGCTCTCATACCATGTCTATGTGGTGTGGGAGGTTAAAAATCCCTTGGGTCGGTAAAAGTGTAGACTCGGTCTTTCTATCAACAAACTGTCTAATGGTGAAAACAAGTCTATTCAGACTTATCCATAATAGGCAGTATAAATCCCATTTTCATCACCCCCCACGACAATACTAATAATAGGAGAACTAGCATGGCTAAAATTAAATAGCGATAAAGGAAGAGGCATATAGTACAGAAACTTTTCTGTTTACAGATCCTTTTCATCATATGCCTTTCCCACACTGCACTTTTAAAACAGAATTTAATGTATTTATTTGTATTCCTTCTATTTTTGTTAAATTTAAAGAGCTGTATTAGTACCACGTGAGTACAGCGGTTGCACTATGACAGTAGCGCTAGCAAGGATATTCCTAACTGTTGTTGTTGGTTACAGTTCTACATCCTAGCAACATCTAAGGTCATATCAGGATGGACTCCTACATTAAGATACTGTAGTTACTTACTAGTAGTCTGCACTGACCTCTCAGGCAAGGAGCCACATCGACAGGTAGGCATGGGTAGGGTGGTGACATCAGGGAGCCTAGGTGGTGTAATGGTTAGTGTAGTAGTCTGCACTGACCTCTCAGGCAAGGAGCCACATAGACAGGTTGGTATGGGTAGGGTGGTGACATCAGGGAGCCTAAGTGGTGTAGTGGTTAGTGGAGTGGTCTGCACTGACCTCTCATGCAAGGAGCCACATAGACAGGTAGGCGTGGGTAGGGTGATTGCATCCGGTAGTCTAGATAATGTAATGGTTAGCACAAAATGGCAAGAGTGTTACCTCGAACCATTCGCTAGGCACAATATTTCCGCTTTTCATTACACCCACGACACTGGTTGCGATCACCTGGATCCCATCCAAGGTATGCGCTGTACGGTTGTTGAACCTACCCTGTGTATGCATGTATACAATTAGATAAAGGATTCACCCTGTACTCGCAGTACATGGGTGAATGACAACGTAGTATAAATAGGGGCGAAAATAGCTTTAGAATGCCTGTCTCCAGTATCAAATGGGTACTTATAAGTTATATCGGCACAGAGTTGGTGAAATGTGAGAGAATACAAAAAGACAAGATGGTGGCCATAGAACGCCGTCGATTTCACCTTTAAATTCTATTAAACTATATGTTATATTATATTTTTCAACTCAAAGGTAGCGGGGAAATATGAAGACATAAAAAGAATAATTGTTGCTTCTTATGGCCGGTACACACCTACCGTTTACGATTTGCGCACTAAAACTCCCGATCTGCTTAAAACTGAAAACGGGCCGATTCGTTTTTCGAATCGCGAATCGTAATCGTAAGGCTAGCGCACACCTACCGTTTTGGCCCTAAAAAGTCGCGAATCGCAATCGGTAGGTGTGCTAGGGGAGTGCACACCTCACGACTTTTGGGTAGTTTTAGATCGTATACGCTAGGTGGGTGCGGAAAAACGATCGTAAACGGTAGGTGTGTACCAGCCATTAGATTGTGAAATTAGGCTCTCATTTCATTTCCCCGCTTTTTCGACAGCTTTTACATAGGGTTGGTATTCACCCGTGTACTGCAAGTATGGGGTGAATCATTTATCTAGTATACAATGTAAGTGCAGTGCCTTTATGTATGTAATTGTAAGCATTAAACAACTTATTGACGCTAGGTGGCGACAAGTATCAATTCTATGAGTCTTCTTCCAGGACCATCAGCCACTGTTTTCTTTTTATTATTAATATTAGACCTATTCAACGTTTGGTTTTTTGTTTGGGTTTTACATCCTGGCAACATCTAAGGTCATCTCAGGGCAGGTACCGACTTGTGTCAGTGCACACATGACGATTTTTTGTTTGTTTGTTGGGGTTTTATGTCATAGCAACATCTAAGGTCACATCAGGACGGGTACCGACTTGCGACAGAGCGCACTGAAGGCGAATTCATAGTGCTGCCCCACTGGGAGACCAGACCACCATGACCATTCCCATATCCCACTCACTCACATTATCCTGACACTAACCCAACCAGTCCTTGCCCTCTCCTAATCATGCAAAGCGCCTGGCTACGAAGCGACAAGTATCAATTTTTATAAGTCATTGGTTTGACTCGACCAGGGTTCTAATCGAATCCCACGATCTACCAAAACGTGAGACGGATGCTCAACTCATTCGGCCATCCCGTCTGGAGGTGTGCTACTACATTTACTTAATACCTACAACATTAGTTCATGGCGGCGCCGTCAGACGGCGGGTCGGTGCGTTGTGTCTATTTATAGACACAATTAGACACAGTTGGTAGGACGGCCGGTAGAAGGCGCCAATGCAGCGTCTGCAGACGTGGCGTTCCATGTAAAACTCTAATTAACCTGTTTCATAATTAAAGTGGCACAGTCAGATGGTTTTGAGTTTCTGTGAAAGGAGCGGGACGTAGCTCTGGCGGTAGAGTGTCCACCTGTGAAGGTGTCGGTCATCCGATCGATCCTGCTCAGTGGACACATTTGCAGTTTGGGCTATTTATCATTTTCCGTTCCAACCAGTGGTCCACAACTGGTTCATTAAAGGCTGTGGTATGTGCTGTCCTTCCTGTGGGAAAGTGCATATAAAACTTAAAAGACCCCTTGCTGCTTATCGGAAAGAGTAGCCTATATGGCGGCAGTGTGTTTCCTCCTAAGGAAATATGTCAGAATGACCATATGTTTGACGTCCAATAGCCGTTGATAAAGATCAATGCGCTCTAGAGGCGTCATTAAATAAAACAAACTTAGAGTTTCTGTAATTTTCTAAGATAAATATATTAGGTTGATCGCTATAATCTACCACGCTTCAGTTTGATGTGACTTTTATATTAAAGTGGCGTAGTCCGATGGTTTTAAATTTCTGTAATTTTTCTGAGATAAATATATGAGATCGATTACTAGTATCTACTTTACATTAGTTCAAAGTTACTTTTATTTTAAATGGTAAACTTTTGAGATATTTTGAGTGCAAACATGGAAAATTAGTTTTGGCAAGCTTGCCAAAACTCTGACACCATAGACTTCTGCAGTAACAGGTTCTGTTAAATTGACTCAGTATTGCCTTCTACGCAGAAACAAATGCTTAATAAGTGCATCAGTATCTAAGTTAGATATGTAGAATTAAATCTAGATAATTGGTTTGGTTTTGAAAATTTGATATTTCATCGGACTATGTTGCTTTAAATGGCTCAATTTTGAGATACGGGTTGGAAGAAATTTAAATCAAGATGCACACACACATGCCAAGTAGGGAGAACACCCTCACCCACACCCTCACACACCCACACCCACACTCACACCCACACACCCTCACCCTCACCCACACACTCACACCCACACACTCACAGCCACACCCACAGCCGCACCCACACCCACACCCACACCCCTGATACGATCACCGACTCAGTCACATTATCCTGATATCCAGCTGGAATTGTAAGTCTTTTAAATGGCTTATGTCCATAAGTCATTTAATGCTTACAATTATATATATACAGACAATTCACTTACACGGGTTAGGTTTAACAACCATATAGAGCGTAGCTTGTACAGGATCCAGGTCACGGAAACCAGTGTCATGAGGGGGGTGATGAACAACATGGGACACATTGTGCATTCAGCAGGATTCGAACCCACACTTATTGCCATTCTGGGGTTAGTGTGATAAACATTACACTACCTAGGCTCCCTGACGCAACCACCCTTATCCATAACCACCTGTCTGTGACTCCTTGCCTGAGAGGTCAGTGCAGACAACTACACTAACTATTTCAACACCGTGCGGGAGATCTAGGGTTCAATTCCCGGTCGAGTCAAACCGATGACTTATCAAATTGATACTTGTCCCTACCTGGCCTGGCGCTCGCCATTAAAAGGATAGGGCAAGGATTGGTTAGCTCAGTGGCAGGATAATGTGACTGAGTGGGATATCGGATCGTGGTGCCAGCAGCCTGGTTTCCCAGTGTGGCAGTACTATAAAGTCGCCATGAGTGTGCACTGTCACAAGTCGATATCCATCTGATATGACCGTAGATGTTTCCAGGACATAAACTCCAACAACTAACCAACCAACCAATCGGATTATACAACTTAAAAGGTTAGACTAGTGTCAATTCAGTCCACCAGGGGGCAGCACCATATAGTGTCGTCACCTGTCAAGCAGGTATCACCAGTTATTTCCGAGAGCCATACTTTGAACATAAAGTAATATCGTAAAGAATGGGTCCGCCAACCTTAACTCTTTGTTTATATTAGTAATAAATTATATTACTACGAAAATTAAAAAGAATTATGTTCAAAACTGAGGCTCAGGTCATTTGGCAAAAAAAAAAAACAAGAGATGGTGAATATTTGAAATAACAGAGAGCAAAAATGAGATGGTGAATATTTGAAATAACAGAGAGCAAAAATGAGACGGTGAATATTTGAAATAACAGAGAGCAAAAATGAGATGGTGAATATTTGAAATAACAGAGGGAAAAAAATGAGATGGTGAATATTTGAAATAACAAGACTCAGTCGGTGTTAGCAGGTGGGTGGGTAATTTGTGCTTCGCGAACGTGGGATACTGACTGATAGGGGCAGGATTTAACAATGTGTGTGTTTGTGCGCATACACAATCACATGAGTGTGTGCGTAATTGATGCTACAAAAGCGCTACATAATATGACGAGAGTGGTTCTCCCCACTAGCACTTCGGGATCGAAAACAAGACAAAAACACCGGGAACGTCGGAACAGACGATTGATTGATTGGTGGTTGCTTTACGCCGTGTTGGCAGCATAGGCCATATTCACGGCGAGAGATGTTTGTTTTTTGTTCAAACCATCGCTTTTACATGTAAAAGCAGACAATCAATTATGTGCCAATAGACACTCACTAAATTAAAAAGAGGTTGGGTGCTTTGTCCAGAACTGAATTTCACGCCCACCCACCTCCGAGGTATGAATCGTGAGCTTTGAAATACCCGGCGCCAGCAAGGAATGCGGATCACCTCACCACCATTGGTAGAATGGCGGTCTGATATAAATAGGCGACCAGTCTGTTATGATAACGCTCCCCTGTCATGGCCGGTACAGGAGGAGGGCGGAGACGTGGGTTGAAGGGTTGAGTGCAGCGCTTAGGCATGTCCAAAACAAACAAATAAACATTTTTGTGTGAATAACAATACCAAACAGTGGCTGGAGGACCAGTACCAAGACGCTAAGAAAAGATAAATTCATATGAATAAAATCCACTTTTATGAAAAAAATAAAATTAAAATTTGTTTTTTAATCAATCAATCAATCAATAGTTCCGTCCTCTAGTCGAGGGTTGGATGCAATGGTTCTCCACTTGTCCCGATGGTGTGCTGTTCTGATAGACTGTGAATAATTCAAGCCTGTCCACTGTGAAATATTTGTAAACCATGATGTTCTTGGTCTCCCTCTCCCTCTGCTGCCATTCACCTTCCCTTCCAACAATGTATGGTATATTGAACTCTGACGAATGATGTGGCCAAAATAAATAAGTTTCTTTGTCTGTATAGTGGCAAACAAGCGCTTCTTATTTTTAATTTTTCTGAGAACTTCTTTGTTGGTAATCTTCTTTGTCCATGATATTTTCATCATCCTTCGATAATGTCATCTATAAAATTGGCAGTAGAAAGATGTTGCTGTACACTTGGCCCCCCACCTCCCCCTTCACCCACATACACCCCAGCCTCCCACGCAACACACAAATTGCCCGTCCTGATATGACCTTCGATAAGTCCACATCTCATGAGATGTGGACTTATCGAAGGATGATGAAAATATCATGGACAAAGAAGATCACCAACAAAGAAGTTCTCAGAAAAATTAAAAATAAGAAAAGCTTGTTTGCCACTATACAGACAAAGAAACTTATTTATTTTGGCCACATCATTCGTCAGAGTTCAATATACCGTACATTGTTGGAAGGGAAGGTGAATGGCAGCAGAGGGAGAGGGAGACCAAGAACATCATGGTTTACAAATATTTCACAGTGGACAGGCTTGAATTATTCACAGTATATCAGAACAGCACACCATCGGGACAAGTGGAGAACCATGGCATCCAACCCTCGACTAGAGGACGGAACTATTGATTGATTGATTGATATGACCTTATATGTTGCCAGGATGTAAAACACCGACAACCACCCAACCACAAATTGCCCATTTAGCCCATGTAAACCAGTAGTTTCTAAAAATGGATGCCGATACAGGATTCATTAGCGTGACTGCGTCCTAGAAACACCACACATCCACCAGACGGGATGGCCGAATGAGTTGAACACCCGCTTCCGTTGTGGCGGGTGGGCAGGATTCAAACTACGGCCAGAGTCAAACAAAGGACTTAAAAAAACTTATACTCGTCGCCACCGAACCTGGCGCTCGGCATTAACTCGGAGTAGGATAGGGCATGGAGCAGACGAATGAGGAAGGCCAATTGTCCGCGATTTGAATTTGCGACCGCTTAATCAAGGACTGTAGTAAAAATACTAAAAAAGAATGTATATTGAAATTGCCATCGCTTAATCAAGGCCTGTAATAAAAATACTAAAAAAGAATGTATATTTACCCAAAAAAAGAAATTTAAATCACGATGCACACACACATGCCACGTATGGAGAACACCCACACCCCCACCCACCCACACCTACACCCACCCACCCACACCAACACATGTATACCCATGCCCCTCACCACAAGACATATATTTAGGGCTAGCCAACATTGGAAAATGAAAAACCGGAAGATCTTAAGGGATGTTATATTGGGGTGGTCTGGGAGTATTCCCCGAAACAAATTTTAAAATCTTAGATGCTTTGTGGTGCCGGGATGAAAGTGGTCTCCGGGAATAAAAGCGGAAATGCTGATATTCTCCCATAGGCTTAGTTAGCATTGTCAGGGAATAGCGGAAAATTCCCGGAAGTCGGGTTTCATACATGTTGGTATACGCTGATAGTTCTGCGCTGTTTGAAACATGTATTAGTAGTATACGCTGCTAGTGCTGTTGTGTTTGCACCACATATCGGTATATGCTGATAGTGCTGCGGCGTTAGAAGCACATATTAGTAGTATACGCTGCTAGTGCTGCGGCGTTTGCACCACATATTAGTATACCCTGATGGTGCTGCAGCGTGAAACAACGTATTGGTTGATTGGTTATTGGAGTTTTACGTCCTGGCAACATCTACGGTCATATCAGGACGGGCACAACGTCTTAGTATACACTTAAAGCTACAGGAAAAATCCCGGAAATCCGCGAAATCGCGGAGATCTTTCATCCCCGGTGATGCATTTTGGACACAATAATCTATAATATTTATATAATTTTAGAAAATGAAAACCCGGATGATCGGTGTAAGGTGATGACGGGGATATAAAATATTGTAGACACTATGGCAAAACTGTAAGGGTTGGCTACCCTGCATATGCATGACACAGAAACCACAGCCCCTTCCACCGTACCACCCACCACACCCACCCACCCACCACCCACCACATACACACACACACACACATACACGCACACACACACACACGCACACACTTGCCTGCGTGACACCCCGATTCAGAACTCACCTCAACAAGGTCACATGGTTAACCGTAACGCTTGCCTCCTCTCTTACCTGACAGATAACTGTTTGGTTTTGGGGGGGGGGGGGGAGGTTTACGTCCTGGCAATTTCTAAGGCAGCGTTCGAAATAAGAGATTGTCCGCTTGTCCGGGATAAGTGAAAATTCAAACGACAAGTGACAAGTTTTTGTTTATTTTTTATCATACATATACATATATATATATATATACATATATATATAAAATTTTAGCCAAGATATATATGTATATATGTATATATGTAATAATACTAATATATATATATGGGTCGTTTTCAGAAACTATGTAGGCCCTACCACTTGAGGTAGTCTACTTGAAATGCATATTTCAAAGAAACCCATTATTGGAATGTCAATATTTAGATTTCATCATTTAGCCCAATAATGTGGGAGATATTTTAGATCAAAAGTAAATGTTAATATTGTGTATTATGTATCTTATTGGGATGGATGTAGCTAAATAAATAGAAAATTACATCACTAATTTGTGACATTGTCAACAGCATTGAAAATAAAGTGTCACAAACTTAATGAAAACCTCTCAACAAACAGCAAATTTCATGTCAAATGATCATATACAATGTCTTCATTAAGTTGAAGACATTTATTTCAACAACAACAAAAATTAATTATGAAATAGTTAATCTTTTCTGGAGTCATTAACATCGTAACATTTCTGGAGTCATTAACATCGTACACTTGGACTGTTACCATGCTAATATTTTTCTGCTTTTCTCTTTAATCATCACAAATAAGACAAAACCATAGCAATGAGGTTTCGCATTATTATTACTACTATTTATAAAGCAAGTGGCATGTGAAATGTCCTAAAAATGTCAAGCTTTGTGTGGAAAATATTTGATTTTGGAGTCAGATTGGTTTCCATGCTATACTGCTATTTATTGGGTGTGAGCATCATTTGACCTACTTAAAAATGTCAGAATATGTTTATTTTCAATTATTCAGATAGAAAAGGACATACACATTGAGGAAGCTTGTATATAGGACTTTGACAGCATTTAGATTTTGTGGTACTGATGTCACAGTATTGGTAAACAACTTCGGAGAAAGACCCATATATATATTTTGTATATATATATAGCAAAGCATATACTACGTATATGCAGATGTAGGTATCGCATGGTGCTGCCCCTCAAGGCGGGTCCTGGAACAACTGCGAGGGTTCCGGCTAAATCCGCTAGTCGGCGTGGCTGGAGCGATATATACATTGAGCGCGCGCCGGCTGCGTCACTACGCCTTGGTACACATTTCATACGAGTCTCTGTTTTAATTTTTACTTGATCGGTAGGGCATTGTCAGCCCAGCCAGATACTCTCTATTTATATATATGTTTTACATCCATTATATGTACTTTAATGTAATAAAGATTGTATCATCCACCCCGGTCTTCTTGTAATGCGTACATATATATATATATATATATATATATATATATATATATATTTATATTTATATATATATATATATATATATATATGTAGTGGTCTGCACTGACCTCTCAGGCAAGTAACCACATAGACAGGTAGGCGTGGGGAGTGTATTGATATCAGGGAGCCTAGGTGGTGTAATGGTTAGCACACTGGCCCGGAATGCAAAGAGATGTGGGTTCGAGTCCCGCTCTAGGCGCAGTATTTCCCATTTTCATCACCCCCACGACACTGGTTGCCGTGATCAGGATCCTGTACAAGCTTTGCGCTGTATGGTTGTTGAACCTACCCTGTGTATGTATGTGTTAGTGCATTGCCTGTATGTATGTAATTGTAAGCATTACAAGACTTACAATTCCAGGGGGACGAGTGTAGTGGTCTGCACTGACCTCTCAGGCAAGTAACCACATAGACAGGTAGGCGTGGGGAGTGTATTGATATCAGGGAGCCTAGGTGGTGTAATGGTTAGCACACTGGCCCGGAATGCAAAGAGATGTGGGTTCGAGTCCCGCTCTAGGCACAGTATTTCCCATTTTCATCACCCCCACGACATATATATATATATACGTAGCCCAGGGAGAATTCTACGTAATCTCACTTTTTATCCATTCATGGTTACATAGTATGTATATATGAGTACATAATTTAATGTTGTTTCTCACCTACTTCTAGTTGGTGAGTAGGCATGTCGCCACGCCACTTGACTTTTACAGTCGGTTGTTGTCATGTTTTGCAAACGATCTAGCCGTCTTCCACCCCACGTGTGCAAGAATTCTCTTAACTGAGATTCCTAATTGTCTTGCCTTGGAGGCCATGGCTCCATGCGTTGAGTGAGACACATAGCGTCCAGTATTGACTTCTGCTTGTTTAAGCTTAAGCGCCTTGACAGTCCACCTTCCGAGAGTCTCTCTCGAGATCGCTTTATGTGGCAGTATAAAGCTGATTAATAGTTCCCTGGAATTTCTGATTCCGCGTGACTTGGATATAAAAGCCCTAATGGCTAAAACTACACATATCCATTTATCGTACGGAAAACTAGTCACATGTACTGTGGACAGTGGGTCCCCTGTACGATTTGATATAAGTAATGTCTGTAAATCAAATGTAGCTTCATCCATGTCAATTTCTAGTCCATCTAGGGAAAGTGCCACAATGGTTTGGCCTCTGTGTCCTGTAATTAGCAGTAATAAATCCTAGGTCTTTCATTGACAAATGTATGTTGCTAGGCCATGCCTTGAATAACTTGAATACTATTGATACATCCCAAAACCTATTGTATTTAGGTTTGCGTGGGTTTCTTTCATACACCAATCTAATGAACCAGTGTACTGACTGATGTTTCCCAACGGTTTGTCCATCTATTCTTAGTAGAATAATGGATAGGGCACATCTCGCTGTGTTAATAGCACCGAATCCTCGTCCTTCATCTTCTAATATTCTTAGAAATCGTAACACTTGAGCTATTGTAGGTTTTAGTGGTTTGACTCCTTTGAGAAGACAATGAAGTCCCCATTTCTTTAAATAACTTGTGTATAATTTCGCTATTCCTTTTCTCCAGGCATGTGATATTAGTCTTGCTTTTGTTATTTTGTCTAATCAAAATTGTTCTAAATGTTTCCTTAGAAAAGGAATGCCAAAAGGGATGTTGTCGACACGTCTCCATGGACTGTTAGTAGTCCTTGATGTTGAAGGTTGTTCCTTTCTCTTGGGAAGCTCATCAAGTCTTTTGCTACTGATGTTATTGCCGCTAGCCATGGTTGTTTCCAATGCTGGTACTATCAGTACTGCATGGGTGTGATCCATCTTGATATTCCTGGCCACTCTGCTGATAATGCTGAATGGAATGGGGCGAATATGTAATAGACTTTATTATTCCAAATTAATGAAAATGCATCTACTCTCCAGGCTACTGACTCTGGATGCCAAGACACATATTTCGGTAACTTTTTGTTGTTGCATGATGCAAAGTTTGTTTGTTTGTTTGTTTGCTGTTTTACATCCTAGCAACATCTTAGGTCATATCAGGACCGGTACCGACTTGTGACAGTATGCACTCATGGCCCTTTTATAGTGCTGCCCCTCTGGGAAATCAGGCCGCCGGCACCATGACCTGATATCCCACTCAGTCACATTATCCTGACACCGAGCTAACCAGTCCTTGCCCTATCCTAGTAATGCCAAGCACCAGGCTAGGAAGCAACAAGTATAAATTTTTAAGTCATTGGTTTGACTCGACCGGGAACCAAACTCGCGAACTCCCGATCTTGCGCATGCGAGGCCTGTGCTCTACCGAATCGGCCACCGCACCCAGTGTGATGCAAAGAGATCAATGTCTGGCTTGCCCCATTTGTGACAAATACTGTGGAAATTGTTATGGTTCAATGAACATTCTAAATGGTCATGGAAGTGTCGCCTTTTCCTGTCAGCCAAAGTGTTTTGGCTGCCTCGAATATGTGCTACTGTTAGCCATATTTTGTGTTTCTCTGCCCAATCCCAAATGAGTTTAGTCAGATTGTTACGTGGTTTGGAGCGAGTCCCTCCCATATTACGAATGTAAGCCATAGCTGTTGTGTTATCTTGTTAGAACTCTTACATGATTTTTAGGGATGTGAATCAGACTGCGGAGTCTTAGATAAATGGCTCCAAGCTCTAGAACATTAATGTGGTCGGAGATGTCATCTTCCATACATAAGATGTGGTGTGGTTGTCTTTTGGGTCTCTATGTGCCCCCCAGCCTTCTAAAGAAGCATCTGTTGTGCCGTAGTGTTAGGCTCTCCCATCCTAATCGGGTTGGGTGAGTTGTTTATGTGTGAAAGCCACCAAATTATATCATGTTGGCCTGCTGGCGAAATTGTCATAGGTCATAGGAGAGGAAGTTGCTGGTTGCTGTTAGTAACGTAATTCCTCCATTCATATCGTCACAGAGTGACGAGAACTTGTTCTGTGCCATCATCCTGTTGGCGATGGGCGCAATGGCTGTAAGAGGCGAGAGTACCCCTTTGTGTACGGTGTAGAGAGCTGTCTCAAACCTTTTCCTCTCTTCACTGAGTTTAACCTCAGGATCCATCTCTTTGATGACAGATTCCGGATTTCATTTAATTTCCGTGAATTTCTCATCCATCTTGATTATGACCTCCGCCGGTTTGAAGGTGTTAAGTGGCCTCGAATGGTCTTCCTCATAACCATTGCTATGTGTATTTTCTTGCATCTCAGCTTTACACTTTTCGTCTCTTTCCCACATGATCTAATGTATTTACCGGAGTGCTTTGTGTTGGAGTCTGAAATCATTGTCGATGAGTCTGACGACGAGTCCGAAGAGGAGGATTTGTGTTTCCTCCTCTTCTTAGACTTTTTCCCAGTCTTCTTCATGAGGGGCTTCTTTTTACGAGCTCTCATGTACCCATCTCCTTCTGAGGAATTGTCTGTCTTTTTGTGTTTGTGCTTTCGTGCAGACACAACCACCTCCTTGTCTGAGTCGTCGTCTGTTGAGGGCTGGTCTTCCGAAAAGTCCTCCCATTCCGACTCATCAGAGTTTTGCGGAACGTTTGTTCCCCTTTTCTTTGACGTACCCGCTCTAGACGGTAACATTTCTTCCATCTTTTTTTTCTTGAAGATTTATACTGCCTATCATGGATAAGTCTGAATAGACTTGTTTTCACCATTAGACAGTTTGTCGATAGAAAGCCCGAGCCTCCACTTTTACCGACCCAAGGAATTTGTTAACCTCCTACACCACATAGACATGGTATGAGAGTAACTGGCCTTTGATGACGCTGTAAGTTATACACATTGGTGGAAATGCAAAT
The DNA here is from genome assembly GCA_030323885.1 of Branchipolynoe longqiensis. Classification (NCBI taxonomy): domain Eukaryota; kingdom Metazoa; phylum Annelida; class Polychaeta; order Phyllodocida; family Polynoidae; genus Branchipolynoe; species Branchipolynoe longqiensis. The sequence continues at coordinate 11,308,045 of CM059203.1, forward strand.
TGCCAGAGGTCAGGGCATGGGGAATCGAACCACTGACCTTCAGATTAGGAGTGCGACCTAGAAAAAAGTCACACTCTAACCACTCCGCCACAGAGAACACCACATCGTCTGTTGCACAAGCCTGGCAACCCGCTCATCTAGGTCCCTATCAGCGCGTCCGGGGCTGGTATTGTATCCCCATGCCTCCTCAGAATCCCTTTGTTGTGGTGAGGGCGACCTTTGTACCCGCTCCAGTACTGTGAGTAAAAAGAAGAATAATGATTAGGCATCGTCTTAGGCAGAATACCACACTGATAATTAGAGCATAATTATACTCGGTGTGTATTTTATGGCGTTAAATCAATTTTTAATGCAGGTGTATGGCTAAAGACAGTCACAGGATAACGGTATGGGTAATCAACCGATCCAAATGAGGGGTAGGGACCAGTGTAGCAGTGCCGTCCCACACTCTAAGTACCTATAAACTTCTCCCACCTGTGGCTTTTTTCGCCATCAAGTTGATGGAAATACTATAAAACTCGGAGGTACACCTTAACGAGAATCACAGATGGGGAATCTTAATGAGACCCAGGGAATGAATCCCTAAAGATGTAACTGGCTCCTGCCAAACATCTCTCCATTCGGCAATGGGCGGCTTAATTAATGACCGAACAATGAACACATTGTTATATCGATCATGTCAATGACGATCGAAATTAAGGTGTAAACAGTAATATATCTTATCGAAAAGTTTCAGAAAACTTTTGTACGTGAATGCTAACATGAACTAAACCAATGTATCGACTGAAAAATACTAACCTGTTTTGGTTTTGTAGTAAATGTAGAAAAACTCCTGGAGCTGCTCACAATGCGTCCTGATGTGAGCTGATTATGCTAATTGCTGGACCCGGATGTGCTTCCTTCTCCCAGAGGCATAGTACCGAGGTAAAATATATATAGTATAGTTATACGAGTCTTACCTTGGTACAGATGATGGATAACTGTTGTTTTACCGAGGTATAAGCCTCGGATAGATGTGGGCTAGGGAGAGGTAAGCACGTCCGGTACCAGCAATCTTAACCTACTTATTGAGGATAAAAATGACTTTCAAACAATGGATACTATTACTTTACCGAAAAGGTACACCAACGGAATAGATGTGGCAGGGTGTGGCGGGAGGGCCCTAGCCCACATCTATCCGAGGCTTATACCTCGGTAAAACAACAGTTATCCATCATCTGTACCAAGGTAAGACTCGTATAACTATACTATTTTACCTCGGTAAACAGCCTCAGGCTAGCCTCAGGCTAGGGAGACCTTTACATAATTCATTTTTATCCTTAATATCATTCTTTCTTATTATTATAACATTCTAAATTTTTGTTCTCACCTATTCTTGTTAGTTGGCGAGAAGACGCTTTGCAACGCCGGTAGGCTTTTCTAGTCGTTTATTATAATGTTTTGCAAACGACTTAGCCGTCTTCCAGCCTGCATGCGCTAGTATTCTTTTCACAGAAATACCAAGCACCCGTGCCTTGGAGACCATGGCTCCTCTAGTTGAGTGGGAAGAGTATTTACTCGTATCCACTCCAGCCAATTTCAACACCGTAATTGTCCATCTGGCAAGTGTGTCTCGTGAAATCGCCTTATGTGGCTTTATAAAGCTCACTAATAGTTGTTGTGATGCACGTAAATCCTTTGTCTTGTATATATAAGCCCGTATGGCCGACACAACACATAATTTCCGATCATTCGGAAAACAGTCTAAGTGAACCGTTGATAAAGGGTCACCTAACGTGTTCGATTTAAGCAATTTTTCTAAATCAAACGTAGCTTGTTGCTTGTCTATTTCTAATCCAGTTAAGGATAAAGCAACAATCGTCTGTCCTCTGTGTCCGGTTACTAACAATAACAGGACCGCGACCTTAAAACCTAACTGTTTTATATCTAACCACGAGTTGTGAGGCCAAGCCTGAAACAACTTAAATACTATAGAAACATCCCAAAACCGACTATACTTTGGTTTTGGAGGATTCCTTTGATAAATTGAACGAAGTAAATAACAAATAACATAATGTTTTCCAACTGTTTCGCCATCAATTCTAGGTAATATAATTGATAACGCACACCTCGCCGCATTAATCGATCCAAAGGAAAGTCCTTCATCCTCTAGAGAACGAAGAAACCGAGCTACTTGTGAAATCTTTGGATTTGTTGGTTTAACTTTCATTAACAAACAATGTACACCCCATTTCTTTAAATAGGTTGTATACATTTTGACAGTTCCTGGCCTCCAGGCATCCGATACTATCCTATCCTCAGTAATTCTGTCCAATCCAAATTGCTGTAGCTGCTTCCTTAGAAAAGGAATGCCAATAGGGGCGTCGTTGACACGTCGCCGTGAACCACTAGCGGTCCGTGGTGCGTCAGATTCCCGAGTTTTCTTGGGAATCGTATACGATCTTTTGCCAGTTGTGAAACTGCTGGCAGCCAAGGTTGCGTGTCCCAATCGGGCACCACCAGTATCGCATGTGTCCCTTCCAAGCCGATTTTTCTCACTACTCGGCTGATAATGCTAAATGGTGGGAAAATATAAAAATAATTATTTTCCCAGGTAATAGCAAACGCATCTACTTTCCAAGCATCCGGTTCAGGATGCCAAGAAACATAACAGGGTAACTTGTTATTATTTCGTGATGCAAATAAGTCAACTTCAGGTGTACCCCATTTTTCACAAACGAAGTTAAACAAATGTGTAGAGAGAGACCACTCTAAATGGTCATGGAAATTTCTACTTTTATAATCTGCAAGTGTATTTTGTGACCCTGGAATATGCGCTACAGTCAGCCAGACTTGTTGAGCCTGTGCCCAGTTCCAAATCAGTTTAGATAACTGATTGCAAGACTTTGATTTGGTTCCACCCATGTTACGAATATATGCCATGGCAGTAGTATTATCAGTTAGTATTCTAACCTGTGATTTATTTATCTTTACTAAACTACGTAAGCCCAGATAAATAGCACGCAATTCTAGTGCATTAATATAGTCTGATTTTTCATCATCAAGCCATCTACCTCCTGTTGTGACCCCATCTCGATGAGCTCCCCAACCTTCTAACGAAGCATCAGTAGTAATTACTGTATTAGGTTCCGCCATGCGGATTGGATTTGGTGAACTTGCTATATGTTGCATCCACCATCCAATATCCTGTAACCCTTCTTGCGAAATAAACATCTTTCGCTCAAAATTGCCTTTAGTTCGTGTTAACGCTAAATTTTTATCTATTTCTAGCGACTTAATATGGGCCTTCCCATATAACACAGCAGGTGCATATGAGGTCATTATGCCAATAAGAACAGCAACCTGTCTAATTTTTGGCTTTGATAACTTAATAAGCTGAGTCGCTGTAGTCATAAACTTAATTAGTTTTTGTTCTGTTATCGACACTGTAAGGGACTGTGTATCCAGAATAAACCCTAAACATTTGAGTTGTTTTGTTGGTTTAAACACTGACTTTTGTTGATGTACATAAAACCCCAATTTAGTGAGTAATGCACATAAATCCAAAACTGCATTCACACAACCAATTTGTGTTGATGCTATAATAAAAGAATCATCTATGTATGGAAACATTATATGACCCTTCCTCGCCATTACCGAGAAAACAGGTTTAAGCAATTTAGTAAATAAACGTGGCGCACAAGCTAAGCCATTCGGCATGCAGGTAAACTCATAGAGTTGGTTATCCCAAATAAATCGAAGAAATTTTCGGTATTGTTCCATTATGGGAAGCGTATAATATGCATCCTGTAAATCAACACTAGCCATCCACGCATCTGGTGTAATCAGATCTCGTGCCGTATCTAGAGAGAACATTTTAAAATGTCGATATTCCACCCTTTTATTAAGGATTGTTAAATCCAGGATCATTCGAACATCACCATTAGGCTTCGGTCTCGAGAAAATGTTTGAAATAAACTGTCCTGAACAGTGTGTCACTTTTTGTATAATTCCTTTCTCAAAGAATTTATGTACCTGTTTAGTTAGTGCGTCTCGTTCAACTGGTTGAATGTTATATGGAAAAGGTATTATACTTTGTACAGGAATTTGTGTAAAGGGAATTTGAACACCCCTAACTATTTCTATAATTTCTTGGTCACTAGTAATTTTGTGCCACTCAGAAATATGATTACTAATATTACCAGCCACAAAGTTGCTTACAGTTTGTGTGTTTTTAGAGGCTGCAGGGACTTGTAAAGTTTGTGTTTGGACCTCTACTTGGACCCGCCCCTGGGGAAAGGTCTCGACGAGTTGAACCCTCGACCTATTGGCCGTGCGGTGTTGTCGGTCCAGCCTGGGCGAGCGCCCCGGCCCCGAAACCCTTGACCGAAGTTTGAACTCGGTCTGGTTCCTCTGGTGAACCGTCGTGGACGAAAATCCCCTCGTGACTTTTTGAAACGAGGAACTTCCTGTTTCTTCTTGCCATCCATGTTTTTGCCACTCTTGGCTGCAGTCTCTACCTCTTTATAGAGGTATTGTAGTTGACCGCCAAACATCTTGGTATTATCTAAAGGTTTCCCTTTAATCGGCTCTGGAGCAAGATAGAGCGTAAACTCCTTCCCCTCATTATCGGTAACCTTCTTAGAGCGAGCCACTTCTTTGCCAGCATCTGTGCAAACTGACTTGAAGACATTTTCATATCTTCGAAACGACAGGTAATTACCTGCCGCCGCTAGTACTGCAATGCCTTTGTCCATTGTCTTAGCCAAAGACGAGAACTTATTTTCACTCTGCATCCTATTAGCCACAGGAACAATAGCTGTTAGGGTAGCCAACACTGCCTTATGCACTGTGTGCAACACATCCTCAAACTTCTTACGGTCATCCGTCATATTGACATCCCGATCCATTTCTTTAATGATGGAGTTGGGAACACCCTTTATGCCTGTTAACTCATCTCCTAACTTGGAGATAACCTCCGCCGGTTTGAACGTGCGAAAATGACCATTCACGGTCTCGCGCATAAGCGTAGTGGTTTTAACCCGCTTAGCCTTTGCTTCTCCACCTTCTTAGCCACTTTAGTGCCAATGTCCGCATAGACCCCTTCATATACGGTGTCTGAGTCTGATTCCGTAGAAGTAGACTACTCAGTGGACGACTCAGAAGAAGAATATTTCCTCTTCCTCTTCTTCTTTTTGGACTTAGTCTTCCGCTTTTTGCGAAAACCAGTCTCTGCCCGCTCCTTGGTGAATTCATCACCCGAAGAAATCACCTGTTTCTTCTTCTTCCTCCGTTTAGGAGAAGGAGGAGGAGGAGCCTTAAGCTCCACCGCCGAGTCTGTGTCCAAGAAATCCTCAAATGAATCCTCTTGGACACTCGGCCTACGCCGCTTCCGAGACACAGGCGATTTGGCAGTCAAGATGTGGCTTTCCAATCTTGCAAAGCGAGCCTCCCAATCTGGAGGCGCAGGCACATCAGGCACTGCGTCCTCGTCCGGGTCGGAGAGGATATGCGCCCGGGGCTGTGTCGACGGCCCTGCCGACAACACGGGTGAGGAGTCGTACTCCTCGTCCACTCCACTCGGAACACGCCCCTCGGCTGCTGCTGCACCGCGCTTACTCCGCTTCGTGGCCATCGGGAACTGAAACAAACATTTTTGGTCAGTCCCGGTATATATATATGTCACAATATGGTTGTTTCAAACTCATTTGGACATCTATTGGTGTTAAAGAACGTGTTTATACCGTTATAACACAGGCGTAATAAGCTAAATTTGTGCGTGGGTTGTGGGTCAAGCCCAAACCTTACGCGGGGTCGGGACCAGTGTATCGGCCCGCCCATCCCTCTGTTCCGCACACTTCTCCCACCTGTGACTACTACGTCAACAAGTTGGAGAAAATGCTACGAAACTCGGAGAAACGCCTGAAAAAGTTTTGTCTAGGGGAGTCTATAAAAGAAACCCAGGAGCATCTCCAACATTACTCTCTATTAGAGTACGAGAGAATTTCCACATGAGATAGGGCGAAACCCACATCTCTACCCATAGTCACACGGTGACCCGGGTGTTGACATAACCGCTAATGACCGGTTTGGTTCCTTCGCGAAACCCACTCGAGTGTTCTATCCTTGGTTGTTTATAACCAAATAACTCGTCCAAATTGGACCAACGAAAGTCTAAACTTTCCATATTGATGCTCTAATGCATCATAATTAAGCTAACCACAGTTTTTATTATACTTACTGCGTATTTGCTTGTATGTAGACTAATTTTGCCGGAGCAACCCAACGACACGTTATCCAGTCGTGAGTTGTATATGCTAATTGCTGGTACCGGACGTGCTTACCTCTCCCTAGCCTGAGGCTAGCCTGAGGCTGTTTACCGAGGTAAAATATATATATATGTGTGTGTGTATGTGTGTACGTAAATACTGTGGACAAGTGAAAATTCAGACGGACAAGTGAAAATCACACCAGACTTGTCTGTTGGACATGTGTGAATTCTTGCTTATTTCTATTACTGCATATATATATATATGAGAAGTATAATTTGTTAGCCAAGATATTGAATATATGTGTAAATTTATACTCAGGACAAGTGAAAATTGAGACGGACAAGTGAAAATCACACCAGACTTGTCCATTGGACAAGTGAAAAATTTGGATTATTTCTATCACTGTAAGGTCATATCAAGACATGTACCTAATCGACTTGTGACAAGGCACACTCATGGAGACTTTATAGTGCTGCCCCCATTGGGAGACCAGGCCTACTGCGGGCATCATGACCCAATATTCCACTCAGCCACATTATCCTGACACTGAGCATACCAGTGCTTGCCCTATCCTAGCAATGCAGAGCGCCAGGCAAGGTAGTGACAAGTATCAATTTTGTAAGTCGTTGGTTTGACTCGACTGGGTTTTCAAATTCCCTGACCTTCCACATGGGAATCCTGCGCTCTTACTAATTCGGCCATCGCCTCCGGTTGAGAGATAACTGGAACACCCATACTAACACATACTGACACACACACTATATACACACACACACGCAAACACACACACACTGATTTGTTTTAACAATATATCTTGCGTAGTAGTCTGTACATGAACCCTACTACCACGCGGTAGCGGCGGAGACTACACCGCACACCTACGCAGTTACACGGAACTGCGCTAGGTGACGGCAGGCTAGCCACCGGGCAGACTCCGACTGGGCTGCCCTCTACTGCATGTGGCTAGCTCACCCCCCCCCCCCCCCCGACCCCGACCCCAAATATAGAGTCGATGTGGGATCTGGCGAGTCAGGGGGCGGGTGAGTCGACTGTGGACGCCGAGGAGAGCAGATTGGTTCAATAAACCAAGTTGAAGCGTACTGACATTGAATCTTTGCATTCTTCCGTGTGTGAGTAGCAGTGTGGGAGTCAGAGGGCTGTGGGCCATTACATAAGTTTAAAAATTACAGCGTTGAATGTTTCCTTAAAATAAAAACAAATTGGGAAAAAGCTATATGAGACTGTCTCAAAAGATGCTAACCCCTATAGGACAAAACTTTGTCCATTGTAACGATCAACATACTATCTGCTTATAGATTTGCTCAGAATAAACTGATTTGTTTTGTACATGGCATTTCATAATCCAAATAGAACACATATTGATTTGAAGCAAATGTCCTTGTGGTTTCAGTGTAACCGTTAATGTGTTGTTTTGTGTCAATCGTTACAATGGACAACAACAAAAAGTTTGTTTGTTTGTTGTTTTATGTCCTAGCAACATCACCTTTTGAGACAGGCTCATATATGGAATCACTATCGTATAACTTTTACATCACTTGTTATGTGGCCATATGTACATATGCATGTTGTTGGTTTTTGTTTGTTTTATGTCCTAGCAACATCTAGGGTCATATCAAGTCAGGGTATATGCATGTGAAATGTTTACTTTTATGTATACAGGTATATCTGATTCTTTCAATTGCTGATTTGTTGGAGCAATGTATTTTGCATAAGTACGAACTTTAATTTATTTTAAACATTGGTTGCTCGCCTGGAAGATGACCCCGTGGGAAAGCCATACAGTGACCTTACTACATGTCTTGCGGCTAAATAAAACTCAGCTCAACACATGCATTACCATGTATACTGACACGTGCTCACAGACACACACACACACACACACAGACACAGACACACACACAGACACACACACGCACACAGACACACACACACACACAGACACACACACACACACACACATGGCTCCCAGCCACTTCCATGTAGAAGCTCGAATGTAGTAGTAAAACCATTACATTATTTACTAAACTTCCCACCACAAGTTTGGTTGGTTGGTTGTTGGAGTTTTACATCCTTGCAAAATCTAAGGTCATACCAGGATGGGTACCGACTTGTGACAGTGCGCACTTATTGTGACTTCATAGTGCTACCCCACTGTGAGACCAGGCCGCCAGTGACTTTATAGTGCTGTCCCACTGGGAGACCAGGCCACCAGCACCATGACATGATATCCCACTCAGTCACATATCCTGACACTGAGCCAACCCGTCCTTGCCCTATCCTATTAATGCCGAGCACCTGGCTAGGAAGCAACAAGTATCACTTTTGTAAATCATTGGTTTGACTCGACCCGGACTCCGCAACTCCCAACCTTCCGCACGGGAAGCCTGCGCTCTACCGATTCGGCCACCACGTCTGGTTATAATATATATGTCATGTAAGTATTATGCGAGTATACAGGCGCCAAGGAATGTTTTATTTTTATTAGTTTGACTCGACCGGGGGTTGAACTCCAAACCTTCCGCACGAGAGGCCTGCGCTCTACCGATTCTGCCACCACGTCATGTCCTCACTCCAGGGTGAAGTGCTTTCATGCGAAATGCATGCGCTTGCAAAGAAACTAGTCATGGTTGCGTTACCCTCAGGGGACCTCAACGCGTTGACCTATTAGATAGAGGATTTCCACCACAAACCTGCCCTCTAGCGGCAGTGGCAAGAACTCATATTCTTGGTAGGAATTCAGAACTAATGCATCGGACGGTACGTAAAATCACAGAAGCTACCCAAAGACTACACGGAAAAAGAACAGAAATAATACCGATTTAATAATACAGTACAACCCCGTTAAACCAAGCTCGGTTAAACCAAACGATCGGTTAATCCAAACTTTTTTCGGCGGCCCAGCAAAATACTACCATTTATGATATAAAAAAGTTGGTTAAACCAAAGTCGGTTAATCCAAATTACCAGTTAATCCAAACAAAATTGTCACGCCCCAGGCCACTTCCGGTACAGTTAAACCAAACTTTCATGTCGTGATAAGGTCATCTGAGACCCCACCGACTTTTTAATATGATAAATGGTAGTATTTAGCCAGGCCATCGAAAAGAGTTTGGATTAACCGATTGTTTGGTTTAACCGAGCTTGGTTTAACGGGGTTATACTGTGTATGAAGTTTCCACATCCGTTGTATATTACATTCATAATGCACCCGCGTTTTTATCAAAGCCAAGTCAAAGTCGAAGCCAAAGCTCGGTTAAACCAATGATCGGTTAATCCAAACAAATTTCTAGGGTCCCTTCAAGTTTGGTTTAACGGGGTTGTACTGTAGCGTGTTTCAGAAAGGCCAGCGGGGTCATTTATTCAGTGCCAGCTTAAGGCCCTATCACACTACAACGTTTCTCACCGGTGTGCTGGCAACGCCCAAAATATTTGCAACCTGTTGACACACATCCAACTCTTCGGCGTTTTGGGAGAAAGTTTGATGGGGCGCAGCGTGTTAGTAGCATGCTATGAGCGCGCAGCCAACGGGGTTCGACGTGCGGCGGAACAAAGTGTCAACGTCCCGCCAGTGGGTTCCCAGCGTGTCGATGGCGTGGGGGTAGCGCGTCATTAACGGGTGCCATTATATACTCAAAGCCAAAACACTGACGAAAGGTTCGCAGAACGCCGGGTAAAGTTAGGCGCACGGCAGACACGCCAGCAACACGTCAAGACGCGCCAGCAACACGTCAAGATGCACCAGCAACACGTCCAACGCATCGAGAAACGCTGGAGCAACGACAATAGCGCGCCCACTACCCGTCAATGGGACGTTACCGACGCGCCGACGGAACGGTCGCATTTTGGCCAAAAAAATGCCAACGTTAACCCAGCGTTCTGCCGGCGCGCCGCCAACGGGTATCAACGTGTTGGTAACGCGTCCGTAACGCCCCGTCCAACCCGTCGGGGCGCGTTGAAAGTTTTGTGCAAACACAAAACGATCGGCGTGATCCGACGCGTGCCGACGTGTCGATTCACACGTTGCTATCACTCAACGTGTACCGACGCGCCGGTAACTAGCTACAGTTTCACCCATCCCAAAGACCAATAACCCAAGATACTGTAGTGAGCTGCGCCCAATATCTATTCTCCCTCTTCCTGGCAAAATCATAGAACAAATAATACATCATGAGATAAAATCATTTTTAGAATCTTCAAATTACCTAACCACCCAACAAAATGGATTTAGAAAAGACAGATCAACAACAAGAGCATAGGCCTCTCTTATGGATGAGTTATTGACCAACATGGACAAAGGTGAACTTACAATTGCAGTATACCTCGACTTCAAAAAAGCTTTCAATACAATTGACCATAGAATACTATTGCAGAAAATCCAGAAAGCAGGATTGGGGAAGAAAACCTGTACATTCATGGCCAACTACTTAACTAATAGGAAACAATGCACAAAACTTAATGACACTGAGTCAACCATCAGGACTATTAAAACTGGAGTTCCGCACGGTTCAACCCTGGGCCCTCTTCTGTTTTTAATCTTTATAAATGATTTACCCCAAGTATCAGAGGATGCAACATTCACATTATTTGCAGACGATGCAGCACTCACAGTACACAATAAAGATTTCCAAATAGCAACCGATCAGGTTCGGACAGTGCTGACCAGGGTTAACCTGTGGTGTAGTGAAAACAAACTATCCCTTAACACCAATAAAACCGAGTTTGTCATTTATGGCACCAAAGCAAGGAAGGCAAGGGCACAACCCATAACACTGCATATTGGCGGAAATCAAATTAAGGAGGCAAGTGCATACAGGTACTTAGGAACAGTGATTGATTCTACCTTAAATGGGAATCAACAGCTGGCTAGACTAACTCAATCATTGGCACTAAAAATGACTACAATCAGGAAGATGCGGAGCTTCATAAGCGAAAACACTGCCCTACTGCTGTATAAATCAACAGTTCTACCAATAATAGACTATAATGATATAATTTATGGATTGCTCACAAAGCAGCAACTGACTAAGCTACAAAGGATCCAAAACCGGGCGTTAAGAACAATTTATTGGGGCAAAACACTAAGTGTACAGGAAATGCATGACAAAGCAAACCTAGATTACCTAATGGTTAGAAGAGATTCACATCTCCTATCACTTATGTACAGAAGAGCCAGAGATACCCAATATATAGAAAACACAAAAAGGAATACTAGATGGGCTGATTCCACTCTACTCAAAGTCCCCAAGCCTTCCACAAACAAACTAATTAAAGCACCAATTTACAAAGGCAGCATGATGTGGAACAACCTACCAACCAGAACCAGGGCAGCGTCCTCTTACCTAGAATTTAAAAACTCACTAAGAGTACATCGGATTGGGCAGGCCCTTATGCAGTTGCAGTAAAGTATGTTCCATGGCGTCACCATACCGTAAGTGGCAGACCACCAAACCCTCAGCCTCGGTTTCTCCCCCCCCCCCCAGCCCCCACTTTTTTAATTTGTTGCTGTTCCTCTGTTATCTCCAGTCAACCATATACGATGACAGAGACAGTCCAGGTAAAAATGTAAAATTTAAGACCTAAATGCACTGGGATTGGTCCCACTGCTTCACTGGTCACAGATGGTCCAGTGTATTATTAACAACCCCACCCCAACAACATAATTCATAAACTCACATAACTAGCTACATTAGAGTTACACTAGAATTTTCCTAACAAACCAACATTTATATACCGCTTGCCTAACTGCAACTGAACATTAAAACTTACTACAAGTTTACCAACTGAATACAGAAGATAACTTCTGCTTACATTCTAAATACTATGTAAATACTCACATTGATCTGACTAATATTGATCTGGTTATATGACACTACTGTACCATATTGTTATGGAACTTTTGGGTTTCAGAATTTCATTGTGTTACATGGTGCAAATTGTGTATTCAACAGGTTTTGTACACCTTATTCTATATACCTTTTGTGTAAATAACCCTGAATTGAAAAATGGCTGGAAGACCAGTGCTTCGGCACTGACAAAAGACTTATTCAGCAGAATAAACATATTTACCAAAAAAAGAAGGAAAAAAAACGGGTCCCGACGTTTCGACCAAAAAGGCAACACGTCGACGCGCGTTGGTGGGAAACGTCGTAGTGTGACAGGGCTGTTAATAAATGCCCTACCATGTAGCAGGTTCCTCCCCACGCATTGAACATTGCCATTTGCATTTAGAAAATCCCAGATAAAGATCGAGAAGAATAATCTAGAGTTACTTTGTTGATGGTAAATTGTTTGTTTGTTTGTTGTTTTATGACCTAGCAACATCTAAGGTCATACCAGGATGGGTACCGACTTGTGACAGTGCGCACTCGTGGTGACTTATGAGTGCTGCCCCACTGGGAGAGGCCGCCAGCACCATGACCCAATATCCCACTCAGTCACATTATCCTGACACTGAGCCAACAAGTCCTTGCCCTATCCTAATAATGCCGAGCGCCTGACTAGGCAGCGACGGGTATCAATTTTTAAGTCATTGGTTTGACTCGACCAGGGTTTGAACCCACGATCTACCAACACGGGAGACGGATGCTCTAACTCATTTGGCCATCCGTCTGGTCTGATGGTAAATTTGCCTTATTTTAAGCATAGTCTTAATGGTTGTCCTGATATGACCTTAGATGTTGTCAGGATGTAAGACTCCAACAACCAACTAACCTATGTCCGGCAATTAAGTGCGCAGACCAAAATTAATTTGACATGTCTTCGCGTAAATTCTAAAATTCCTAAATTGTCTAACCCCTTAAACTAAAAGTTACTTCCAAATTTTAACCCCTACAAGTACAACGCTTGTTTGTCACCTTCCCAATCCCCGTCCTGATATAATCTGAAATGTTGCCAGGACGTAAAACTCCAACAACCAACCAACCTTCCTAATCTGGGATAAATGAGGTAAAACTATAAACACACACACACTCCCACACTCACTCACTCACACACACACACTCACTCACACACTCACGCACACACACAGGAAAGGCTACACACACACTTACTCACACACACATGCACACACACTCACACACTGAGGTAAGACTACACACACACACACACACGCACACGCACACACACACACTGAGGTCAGACTACACACGCATGCACACACACACATTGAGGTAAGACTACACACACACATTCACACACATGCACACACACTGAGGTAAGACTACACACACACACTCACACACACGCACACACACTCAGGTAAGACTAGACACACACACACTCTGAGGTAAGACTACACACACACACTCACTCACACACGCACACACACTGAGGTAAGACTACACACACACTCACACACATACACTCACACACACTGAGGTAAGATTACACACATGCACACTGAGGTAAGACTACATACACTCACACACACGCACACACTGAGGTAAGACTACACACACACACACTCACTCACACACGCACACACGCTCACACACACTGAGGAACTACACACACACTCACACACAACACTCCACACACTGAGGTAAGTTCTGCACACGAGGTAGACTACTCATCACACACACGCACACACTGGGTAAGTACCCCACACTTCACCACGAACGCTCCACACAGGTAGACAACACACACTAACACATACACTCCACACACTGAGGTAAGATTACACACATGCACACTGAGGTAAGACTACATACACTCACACACACGCACACACTGAGGTAAGACTACACACACACACACTCACTCACACACGCACACACGCTCACACACACTGAGGTAAGACTACACACACACTCACACACATACACTCACACACACTGAGGTAAGATTACACACATGCACACTGAGGTAAGACTACATACACTCACACACACGCACACACTGAGGTAAGAATACACACACACTCACACACACACACACTCACACACACTGAGGTAAGACCACAGTCACACACACTGAGGTAAGACTACACACTCACACTCACAAACACGCGCACACTCACACACACAGAGTCAGTGTTGCAGAACAGTCTACTCGCTGCAGTGTATAATATAAGCAAAGGCTCACTAATCCATGACATACAGTCGTGGCGGATTTAATGACTGGAGCATATTATTTGTTTAATCCAGTGCACATTACTAACTTTACTGGGCCCTCTCTTTCAAAGATGTGAAGGGAAAAAAAGCATACCCATCCCACCAAAAAATCTCCAACAGCAAAAACATACCAACATACCAACACACATATACCTATCGCACGCAACTGTACAAATATGCATACCATACTTGCCTCATACCGGTCGCAGTAGCCGAATCGATAGAGCGCATGCCTCGTGTGCGGAAGGTTAGGAGTTCGGGTCCCGGTCGAGTCAAACCAATGCCATACAAAATTGATACTTGTCGCTTCCTAGCCTGGCGCTCGGCATTAATAGAATAGGGCAAGGACTGGTTGGCTCAGTGTCATGATAATGTGACTGAGTGGGATATTGGGTCATGGTGCCAGCAGTAGGCCTAGTCTCCCAGTTGGGCAGCACTATGAAGTCGCCATGAGTGTGCACTGTCACATGTCGGTGCCCGTCCTGATATGACCTTAGATGTTGTCAGGATGTAAAACCCCAACAATTAACTGCCTTCATTCATACTATGTGATCTCATCTTCAGCTTCGTTGCATATTTAAATTGTAGTTTTTTAACAGCGAACATCCTTTACTGTCCACAGGTTACATCGCATCAACATTTCCATGTAAATCTTATTACAAAAGATGACCAATAGATGGAGCCGCCAGATGGGTTGAGCGCCCACCTCGCATTTTGGAAGGTAGTTCAATTCGAACCCTGGCCAAGTCAATTCAATGACTTCAACAAATTTATACTTGTCGCTACCTAGCCTGACGCTCCGCATTACTGGGAAAGAGAGAGAGTAAGGACCAGTAGAATGAGGAAGACCAAATTGTCCACAATTGAAATTACCCTTCCTTAATCAATTAATATATATATATATAATTGGATCCATTGATTTGCATATTTTCACTATATATAAATATATATATGTGATGTATAATGCATTATGCGAGTATAAAGGCGCGGAAGGGAATTAACTCCTTGTTATTATTATTACGTGCTAATTATTCTTAATATTACACGATACACTGTACTGCCTCCCCCATGTCGCGACTGGTGGCGCCACCCCCGGCTGTGCCCGGTACCTGCCTACCCTGAATACATTCCTCGCGTCGGGGAATTTTTCCTTTAATATATATTAATATAGTGTAAATATAGTGTAAATATGCAAATCAGCTGGTCCAATCACCAAGACCAAATGCACATATTAGGTAGCTGCAATAGATCATGAAGGAGTCACAACAGATTGTTTGTTGGAGTTTTACATCCTGGCAACATCTAAGGTCATATCATGACAGCTACTGACTTGTTGTGACAGTGTGTACTCATGGTGACTTTATAGTGCTGCCCCACTGTGAAATCAGGCTGCCAGCACCATGACCCGATATCCCACTCAGTCACATTATCCTGACACTGAGCCAACCAGTTCTTGCCCTATCCTAATAATGCCGAGCGCCAGGCTAGGAAGCAACAAGTATCAATTTTGTACGTCATTCATTTGACTTGGCTGGGATCCGAATGTCCGACCTTCCATACGGGAAACCAGCGCTCTTACCAATTTGCCCGCCCAGTTACTAAAAATTATTGTCATAATTATTATTTTGTTGCTCTTTTTAAATAAAGGAACCCAACTCATGCGTAACTTATAGGGAGCTGGGCTTCTGAGTCAAAGGCGAACAACCAGCACTGATGGGCTATCATCATCATCAACATCATCATCAGTTGAGATCTTCGATGACTTTGAGCGATCAAAGGTAGCGCTTTATACAAAAGAAGCCGCATGTTCATTGCGCCTGTCAGGAGTTCTCAACCCATCATAGAGCTTCCCTCCTCACATTCTAGTCATTCGCTGGAATGAATGAGTGAACCAGTTTCTGTTGTATGGCCATGTGAATATGTGTGTGTGTGGTGGTGTGTGTGTGTGGGGGGGGGGGGAATAAGTGAAATGCAGTCTGAATGGTTGCTGGGCTTCTACCGCAAACATTAAAGTTGTCAGGGATTTTGGTTTAGCTTAGTTCTTTAGGAGTTTTACATCCTGGCAACATCTAAGGTCATATCAGGATGGGTACCGACTTGTGACAGTGTGCACTCATGGCGACTTCATAGCGCTACCCCACTGGGAAATCAGAAAGCCAGGATCATGACCCGATATCCCACTCAGTCATATTATCCTGACACTGGGCTCAACCAGTCTTTGCCTTATCTTAATAATGCCGAGCGCCTGGCTAGGAAACGATAAGTATAAATTTTGTAAGTCATTCGTTTGAACTCGGCCGGGGTTTCAATGGGCACTCTTACCAATTCTGCCATCCTGTCGGTCCCTTGACGTGTAATAACATGGCGTCGTATTCGCATTGAGCTTATTTCTGGCTTTCGAAGACTATCAAAGTTCAATATCAGGTGAGCAGCGAATAGCTCAAAGGGCTTTTGTATGGACTGAGGACTGTAGTTCCCAGTATGGTCACAGGTGGCGGTACCCGATCAGTACCCAAATTGGCCACTTGGAGGCGTCTCCTCAGGTCAACCATATCGGATGGTGATAATACAATCCTGCTAGGGGGGGGGGGCAGTGGGGTTTCTAAATTATATATAAAATGGATTCACTGGAGACTGCACTGACCTCCACAGTTAAGAGCTAAGGAGCCATATGGACAGGTAGCTATGGAGAGAGTGATTGCATCAGGGAGTCTAGGTAGTGTAATGGTTTAAAGATACTCAGCCCGGGGAAAAAAAAGAGTAAAGCTTGTTTTATTTAACGACGCCTCTAGCGCATATTGATTTTTATCATCGGCTATTGGACGTCAAACATATGGTCATTCTGACATATTTCTTTTGGAGGAAACCCACTGCCGCCACATAGGCTACTCTTTCCGATAAGCAGCAAGGGGTCTTTTATATGCACTTTCCAACAGACAGGACAGCACATACCACAGCCTTTGATGAACCATTTGTGGACCACTGGTCGGAATGGAAAATAGCCCAAACTGCAAATGGATGCACTGAGAAGGATCGATCCGATGACCCACACCTTCACCGGTGGACACCTCTTTTTTGGGGGCTAAAGTATTTATTCATATGAATATGACATTTGTCAGCACCGGAGCACTGGTCTTCCGGCCATCTTACTATTAGAATTGACAGTCTCAATAATCTAAGTTTTGTATAAGTTACAGCACCGATCCTGTAGAATTAAGGGAGTGGCTCCTGCTGTATAATGTACAGCACCAGTCACTGTAGTTCATGCAAAAATGGGGAGCAGCACCGAGTAGAAAGTGTATACTCGGGGCAACTCAAACAATCGTCGTGGGTTACATTTTTCTCTTATAAAACAAGGTAAGTTTATACTTGACAATACATTTTGTCTGTCTTATATAGTGTTCAATACTATACCGCCTGAGCTACGTCCTGCTAGGCGAGATACTGGTGCAGTGACTTGCACAATACTGGTGCAGTGACTTGCACAATACTGGTGCAGTGACTTGCACAATACTGGTGCAGTGACTTGCACAATACTGGTGCAGTGACTTGCACAGGTTCTGCGCTGTAGGACTGGGATATACATAGCTTAGATGTTGCTAGGATGTAAAACTCCAAAGGCCAACTATATGACCCTGTGCAAACAGTGACTCCTTTACAAGAGCTTGTGCAAATAACACATACGTCTATATAAGGGATGGTTTGTTTGTTGGAAGGTTTTATGTCCTAGCAACATCTAAGGTCATATCAGAATGGGTATCCACTAGCTTGTGTTTGTTAGTTTGCTAATTGTTGTTTTACGTCCTAGCAACATCTAAGGTCATATCAGGACGGGTACCAACTTGTGACAGTGCGCACTCATGGCGACTTTATAGTGCTTCCCCATTGAGAGACCGTGCCTACTGTCGTACAATGACCCGATATCCCACTCAATCATGTTATCCTGAGATTATGTAAGCCAGTTCTTGCCAGTGTTGTCTACATCATAGCAATATTTAAGGTCATATCACGATGGGTACCGACTTGTGATAGTGCCCATCGATGTAAAACTATGCTTTGATCAGTAATGGTTCAAACATTTCTGGGTCATTATTCATGTAAAATATTCCGATATATGGCAGGGGGGTGCTATTATGTGAGGTGTTATTCGTATACCTAGCCAAGTGAGCTTGTATGTATATGTATATATGTATATGTATATGTATATGTATATGTATATGTATATGTATATGAGACTGTCTCAAAAGGTGCTAAGCAATATGGGACAAAACTTTGTCCATTGTAACGATCAACATACTATCTGCTTATGCATTTGCTCAGGATAAACTGATTTGTTTTTTACATGGTGTTTCATAATCCCAATAGAATACATATTGATTTGAAGCAAATGTCCTTGTGTTTTCAGTGTAACCGTTTCTGTGCTGTTTTGTGTCAATCGTTACAATGGACAAAAAAAGAAGAGTTATCACCTTTTGAGACAGGCTCATTATATATGTATAATTATATAGTTATATATATATATATATATATATATATATATATATATATATATATATATATGTATATATATATATATATATATATATGTATTGGTTGGGCTATAACTGAGTTATTGGGGATGACATAGTGAGTGCTATCAGGTTGAGTGCAGTGGCACTCAGGACCTGGTCCTTCTGCCTGAGTAGGGGTCAACCCAATCCAGTAGGTGTCAACACAATCAGGCTGTGAGGAGCAGCCAGAGCAGTGTTGGCGGTGGCCAGGCAGCCACTGGCGGTGGGCAGACTACCAGTTGCCACGGGGACTAGAAATGCTGTTCTCCTATTGGGTGACCGGGGTGGTGTGACACCCTACCATGGAACCTATGCACTATCAAAATAAAGATAGAAGGCTTGTCCTTCCCTTACTCTCTTCACTCTTACTTTCTCTTTCTTCTTGTCTGTATCGTATTTCCCTACAGCCTACTTGCACAGCCACAGATCCGGGCACCAACTCTACCTTCAGTTACCTCACATGAGCCATGCATTGGTTTTTTTCATATCAACAAGACGCGCATAATGTAAGGCAGTCCAAATTCAGAACCAAGAATCAGAACATAATACTGTATTTTCCTGGGTTAACGCCCACC
Organism: Branchipolynoe longqiensis; assembly: GCA_030323885.1. Taxonomy (NCBI): domain Eukaryota; kingdom Metazoa; phylum Annelida; class Polychaeta; order Phyllodocida; family Polynoidae; genus Branchipolynoe; species Branchipolynoe longqiensis. The sequence goes on from CM059203.1 coordinate 11,327,553, forward strand.
CCCCACTTGGGCAATATTTCATAAACGCCCATGTGTGGGTAAATAACGACCCCCCCCCCCAACTTCAGTGATTTGCTTAATTAAACGCCCAGGGCGTTAACCCATGAGAACCCGGTAAGAAAATATAAAGAAAGAAAATATTTTAAAAGTCTGTCATTCACATTAAATCACTTTTCGAAGGGCATCGCTGAATGAATAAAATCTCATATTTCTGTTTCTTCATACTTACTGCTTTCTTCGTATTCTGTAAGACGGCTTGTCAGATATTGATGGCAGAGATATTGATGGCAGATCTCGAAACTTCAACCAAGACGAACTCAATGGAAGCACTGTCTTAACCGGAGTCGAAGACACTGTCCTCCATCCCGAACTCATAAGTGAATGCCTCCTCACATTCATCGCCGACACTGTTACTTGGGCACTCCCATCGATTCGCCCATTCGAATTAATCCGCGGAGCCGAAGCCTTTCGAGCTCGACCCCGTTCGATTGTATCCACCGCATGTTGAATTCGACTGCCCGCCCCAGGCACAGGCACATAGGTACCCAGCATCTTGGAAGCCGCTCTCGGCTTTGCTGAGGAGCTGCTGCTCCTTGGTACCGGAACACTATTACTGAGGCCGACACCTTTCCAACTGGAGTGGCTGAGACTATTACCGCTGTCCGCATGTCCATTGGTAGCTGGTGGATTACCGGGGATGTGGAGTAACTTGAATAATGGTCCACTTCGCTGTCCATCCCCACCCACTGAGTGAAGCAGACGGGCTGGCGATCCGCTTCTTCGAACATATGCCTTCGCATGATGCAACGTGGCGTCATTTTCATCGCGGTCCATGACACGTCCCAACATGGCTTGGTTGTGTCGTGACAACGCTAACAAAATCTAATTCACTTTGTGTAAAAATTCACTAAAATGTCAGTTGATATGGCAATCGTAATCACCCTTAGCTTCATCATGATGCCGGCTTATAATGTAAGTCACACAATTCACACCTCAACCCGAACATCATCTTCTCCACCGACATGGTTTCGTCACTTTCAACCCGTTGCATTTAGGGAATTCCTCTGCGAGTTGTGCATCAGACATAGATGAGAGAATACTTGTAATCATTCCATCTTCCTAGCAGTTGCTAGGACAGTAAACAAATTGGCATACAGGTCAGTAGTTGCTGAGACATCCAAAAGTTGTGCTAAGACAGCCTAAGATTTGGATATATAGGTCAAGGGTTGCAAAGACAGCCAAAGATTGTAATATATATGTCAGGGGTAGCTAAGACAGCCAGATTTTGGGAAATTTGGGTCAGGGGTTGCCAAGACAGCCCGAGATTGTGATATATAGGTCAGGGGTTTCTAAGATAGCCAGTTATTGCAACATATAGGTCAGTGGTTGCCAAAACAGCCAGATATTGTGATATATAGGTCAATAGTTGCTAAGACAGCCAGATAGTGTGAAATATAGGTCAGTGGTTGCTAGGAGAGCCAGATATTATAACATATAGGTCAGTGGTCACTTAGACAGCCAAAAGTTTAAACATTTCGAAATGTCGGTGAACACAGCCAACAGCAACCGAAAGAGCTGACAGTGACAGCCATCAATCACAGAAACCTGTTGCACAGCCCGGTTAGCTTCAACGGATCATGAATGACTGACAGCAACTTGTCAATTACAATCGAGCTGTCAGTCACACATCACCGTACTGTCAGGATTCAGCTGTCAGTCGCATGTCACCTGACAGTGAGAATTGAGCTGTCAGTCACACATCACTTTACTGTCAGGATTCAGCTGTCAGTCGCATGTCACCTGACAGTGAGAATTGAGCTGTCAGTCACACATCACTTTACTGTCAGGATTCAGCTGTCAGTCACATATAACTTTACTGTCAGAATTCAGCTGTCAGTCACATATAACTTTATTGTCAGAAACAGCCAATCACAAATCACACACCAGCCAATCACAAATCACACCCAATAAATCACAAATCACACTGACCAATCACAAATCACACCTATCCAATCACCAATCACACCAGACAATCACAATCCACACATACCAATCACAAATCACACCCACCAATCACAAATCACACCTAACCAATCACAAATCACACCAGCCAATCACAAATCACACTACCCAATCACAGATCACACTAGCCAATCACAAATCACACAGACCAATCACAAATCACACCATCCAATCGCAGGCCGCACTTGTTCGCTCACCGGTCATACAATACGCACCCTGAGTGTGGTCAGAGGTCAGCCTGGTGAGGTCACCAACATGTGAATCACCCACCTGGCACCACCAGGTGGGTGCAGTCCTGGTTCCAGCGGGTGCCACCAGTCACACCTCACCTCTGGGTGCACGGTGGGGCTGAGACCACGTGACATGCCACTGGAGAGCTCTACAACTACAAAGGTCAGTGGGGTCACCGGTGCTGCAGTACTCTAACTTAACCTCATCGAACACCGGCTGCTGCTGATTAAATACCGTTATGATTTAACACTGGCTCCCTCTGATTTAACACCAGCTCCCTCTGATCTAGCACTGGCCCCTCTGATTTAACACCAACTCCTTCTGATTTAACACTGATTTCCTCCTGATTTAAGACTGACTCCCTCTGATTTAACACTGACTCCCTCTGATTTAACGTCTCCTCCTGATTTAACACCGGCTCCTGATTGAACGCTGTCTCCCTCTGATTGAACACCGAATCCCTCTGATTTAACACCAGCTCCTCCTGATTTAACACTGGCTCCCTCCGATTTAACACTGACTCCCTCTGATTTAACACTGGCTCATCCTGATTTAACACTCACTGGCTCTAATTTAACACTGGTTCCCTCTGATTTAACACCAGCTCCCTCCGATTTAACACTGACTCCCTCTGATTGAACACAAATCCCTTTGATTTAACACCAGCTCCTCCTGATTTAACACTGGCTCCCTCTGATTTAACACTCACTGCCTCAAATTTAACACTGGTTCCCTCTGATTTAACACCAGCTCCCTCCGATTTAACACTCCCTCTGATTGAACACCGAATCCCTCTGATTTAACACCAGCTCCTCCTGATTTAACATGGACTCCCTCTGATTTAACACCAGCTCCCTCCGATTTAACACTGACTCCCTCTAATTTAACACCGGCTCCCTCCGATTTAACACTGACTCCCTCTGATTTAACATCGGCTCTCCTGATTTAACACAGGATCCCTCTGATTTAACACTGGCTCCTGATTTAACACTGGCTGCCTCTAATTTAACACTGGTTCCCTCTGATTTAACACCGGCTCCTTCCGATTTAACACTGACTCCCTCTGATTTAACACCGGCTCCTCCTGATTTAACACCAGCTCCTCCTGATTTAACACCAGCTCCTCCCGATTTAACACCGGCGCCCTCTGATTTAACACCAGCTCCTCCTGATTTAACACAGGCTCCCTCTGATTTAACACTGATTTCCTCCTTATTTAACACTGGGCTCTGCGATTTGGCACTGGCTCCTTGTGATTTAAGCCAAGTTTCTGATTATGTCATCAGAGTTCAACCACTTGTTCACAAGACCCGAGTGTTGGTGGGCGGGCCGTGTGGGGGAATTGTCGCTCTCATTCACACGAATTATTATCAACTTCTTGTGACTGCTTTATTAACCCGCAAGTGGCCATTGCTCTGTGATAAATACTTACTTTGACGTCATTGACATCAACATTATTAACAGCGAACACAGTCTGGCTGTGAACAACACCGACTCCAAGACTGCTCCAAATAAATTAGTCCTTCACACATAACACGCATTCACAAATATGTATTTCGAAAGGGGGTATTTTCATCTCGTCAATCCTTTCAGATGGAACACAAACAGTTGAGCTAGTTATGAATCGAGTCAAACCAATGACTTACAAAATTGATACTTCTCACTTCCTAGCTTGGCTCTCGGCATGAATAGGATAGGACCAGGACTGGTTTGCTCAGTGTCAGGATAATGTGACTGAGTGGGATATCAGGTCATGGTGCCAGCAGCCTTGTCTCCCAGTGGGACAGCACTATAAAGTCAACATGAGTGTGCACTGCCACAAGTCGGTACTCGTCCTGATATGACCTTAGATGTTGCCAGGATGTACAAATTCAAACACCCAAACAATGAATCCAGGGGTTCCAGCTGGCGTTAATCCTATACTCCATGGGCTGGTAGTGAAAAATACTCCGCAAGCAGGGTATGGAAGGTAGCACACATGCATGACATTGCACACCGCCATGTGCTAACACACTCTGCCACACCGGCCGACATCAATACGCACAGCGCAATTTGATGAAAGCCACAAGAGCTTTAGTTCCAGTGTATGTGGATAACTGCAATCAATTTAAAGCTCTCCGCAAGAGTAATCCAGGTGACACCGTGGAAGCAAAAACTTGTCAGCTTTTACTTTATTTTATTATATTTTATATATGAATGCACATGTGGGTAAGCTTTATTGGATTTACTGGCAGAACCTAGCTAGCTAGCTATCCATGCTTAAGGCATTGCTTTAACCAAACCAACACTGACAATGGCATCCACAAAGCAGTCATATCCTGACCATGCGATTGCTTATCCTCTTGATGCACAGGGAACGCAAAAGATCCATCGACACATGCCAGCCGGCTAAGAATGAATTAATTAAGAGTACCGAATGGCTTCCTAGAAGAGAGACCACATTAAAAAAATATTCTGACTGCATCCCATCGAATAGTTAAAGCCATATTGAGCAGTCTGGCTGGTGGCTCGTCAGTTATATGTCGCGAATGAGGATCAAGCCGCAGAAATCACATGTACACACTCCTCCGTTATGTCGCGAATGAGGATCAAGCCGCAAGGATCACATATTCCCATTCCTCAGTTAAATGCCACGAATGAGGATCAAGCCGCAAGGATCACATATTCCCATTCCTCAGTTAAATGCCACGAATGAGGATCAAGGCGCAAGCATCACACACCCACACTCCTCAGGTAAATGTCGTGAATGAGGAACCGGCCCTAGGGGGGCTCACATCCAGACGCACACTCACTGTACACAGGTAGCGGTGAGGTCTGGACACCCCTTCCACACTAAGCGGGACGGCTAAATACTGCAGGTAGACAGACACATCCACATCCCTGCGTGTGAGTGAATATACATATGTATGTGTATATATATCAATCCAGCGTACTAAGTCCTCAGATTCTTCACTCTGTTGCATCCAGACAGGTTTGTGTATATTATATATATACAAACACACTCACTTACAGACACACACACACAGATAGTTACACAGACACCACCACCCAACGCTGCTAACGCCCAATGCACACACACCGTGACACACACACACTGACTGAAAATATAGTGGTGTGGATTCCAGCACCGACAGGTAGATCCAGGTGAAGGTTGATGGTGGTGGTGGTGGTGTGTGTGTGTGTGTGATGTGTGGTGTGGTGTGGGTGTGGTGGTGTGTGGTGTGTGTGTTGGTGTTGGTGGTGTGTGTGTGTGTGGGTGTGGTGGTGGTGGTGTGGGTGTGTTGGTGTTGGTGGTCTGTGTGTGTGTGTGGGTGTGGTGGTGGTGTGTGTGTGTGGTGGTGTGTGTGTGTGTGGTGGTGGTGTGGAGCTTCCAATATGGAGCACATAACACAGACTGTTGTGCCCGTAAGGAAGAGGGAGAGGGAGTGGAGAGGGAGAGGGAGAGGGAGACGAAGAGGGAGACGGAAACGGAGCGGGAGAGAGAGGGAGGGAAGGAAGGGAGAGGAGGGAGAGGGAGGAGGAGGGCGGGGAGTGGAGGGAAGGGGGGGGGGGGGGGGGGGGGAGGGGGAGGGGAGGGGAGGGGAGGGGGAGAGGAGAGGGGGGGGGGGGGGGGGGGGGGGGGGGGGGGGGGGGGGGGGGGGGGGGGGGGGGGGGGGGGGTGGGGGGAGAGGAGAGGAGAGGGGGAGAGGGAGAGGAGGAAGGAGAGGAGAGGAGGGGAGGAGGGGGGGGAGGGGAGGGGAGGGGAGGGGAGGGGAGGGAGGGGAGGGGAGGGAGGGAGGGGGGAGGGGGGAGGGGAGGGGAGGGGAGGGAGGGGTGGGGGGGGAGGGGAGGGGAGGGGAGGGAGGGAGGGGGGGGAGGGCGTGGGAGGGGAGGTCAGGGGAGGGGGGGGAGGGGGAGGGGAGGGGGAGGGGGGAGGGGGGGACGGGGGGAGGAGGGGAGCAGAGGGCTGGGAGGGGGGCGGGGGACGGGGGGAGGGGAGGAGGAGGGGGTGCGGGCATGTGTATGAGTAAGGGCACACTCTCGATACCCGTATGCGCTAAACCAAGACTGTTGGGGTTTTTGTTCCTAGTTTCTTTTGTGTCATTGTATTTGGGTGTTTTTTAGTTTTTTTTAATTTGTGGGTTTTTTCTGGGTGAGTTTTGTTTGTTTGATTTGTTGATTTTTTTGTTTGTTTTTTTAAGCTGTACCGGTTTCTAGCTTCTGCGTGATACACAATGGAGGCATAATTCAGCAACTCCTGGTTGTTGTTTTCCAAATAAATAATTATCTATTTAGGTCAACCACTTGTACACACATGCTATATACGAGTGTGCAAGTAAACATAAAATATATATTGTATATATTGTATATACTGGATATATTATATATATTATATATATTATATATATAGACTAGATCACTGTTCCGACTGCGCATGCGCTGAAAATGGTGTTGGCAGCAAAGCAAAGGCATACGGCCATTAAGTCTGCCGATACGCGGAGGGCCTAACTTCGATTTTATTCTAAATTAATTTTTGTTTAAATACATAACAATTTGGCACAAACATGGACGGAAGGATGCAATATAATAATATAATGATATGTTTAAGACACAACTCTCCATAATTAAGCATTTTGAGCTAAGAAACATACAATTTCAGTCACTTTACAGGCTGATGTTTACATCACCATTGATTAGACATAAGTAATTCTTGTTCTAAATATTAAAATGTCAAAAGTGTCAACAAAAATATATAACCAATATCTGATTAACCCTAATCATTTTCTATTTCTACATATGTCATTAACCATAGGATATAAATAAAAACATGAATAAAATAAGTAAAACTGACTCTGGCTATGGCTCTAACACTAGTCTGAGTGCCCAGATTTGTCTAAATCTAAATGCACATGGCATAAGATGTGCTGATTATATTGATGTAAATGCAATGCTGGATAAAAGATTAATATCTTAATTTATTATATATATATTTTTAGTTAGTATTCTATGTTTCAAACAAGAGCTGAGATGAGCTGAAACTAGCACATTTCATAACTGCACCCAGTGTATTAATTAGCATGTGCCATGTGCTTCTCGCGGCTTTGTTTTGCTTTGACACATCCCACAATGCACCGCGCTGCTGGAATGGCAATGTAGTCTATTGTATATAAAAATACGCCAGTAGTGCTGGATCAGCGGGCGATTTTAGTGTCCCGGGCAGTCGCAGGTGGTGTCACAGTCGAGTCGATCTGCACCACTGGATCCAAGGGTAGCCGCGCGACTCCAACAAACTCGGGTCAGACATATAGGATACACGAATAATAATAATAAATGAACCAATATCAAGGCAGGTGCGCGACTCCAAATCCCGTTGTAAAATTTTCCGATCTAATGGCATGAGGATATATGAACTCTACTATAATAAATTGCAACTTGTCTATATAATGG
>CM059203.1:11335732-11356631 GCA_030323885.1 Branchipolynoe longqiensis
CCTCCCCCCTCAATCCCCCCGTCCTCCCCCTGAGGGCCAACCGGAAGTTTTATGGGGAGATGGTATCATGGGCTATGTGTACACACACATACACCCACCCACACACACACACACATACACACACACACAGATACACACGCACCTGTGTGTGTATACATGAAAGCACTAGATGTTAATTATTGGGCGCGGTGGCCTAATCGGTAGAGCGCGGGCCTCGCATGCGGAAGGTCGGGAGTTTGGTTCCCTGTCGAGTCAAAGCAGTGACTTATTAAATTGATACTTGTCGCTTCCTCGCCTGGCGCTCGGCATTAACAGGATAGGGCAAGGACTGGATAGCTCAGTGTCAAGATAATGTGACTGTGTGGGATATCGGGTCATGGTGGCAGTGGCCTGATTTCCCAGTGGGGCAACACTATAAAGTCTCCATGAGTGCGCACTGTCACAAGTCGGTAGGTACCTGTCCTTATATGACCTTAGATGTTGCCAGGATGTAAAATTCCAACAACTAACCCCCTCAAACCCCAACCCCCCATCACCAATCCTTCCCCAGCGGCTAATAATTAAATAGTTCTGATTTAAATTGCACTGCGCATGACTTGTTGACTTGACTAATGCATGTCCGCCTGCCCCGTTCAGCTGACCAGTCGCAGTAGAAGTCGCACCTTTACAAGAAGGCGCACCTTTACTAGGCGAAAACAATTAATTAGACTTAAAGTTGCATAGTCCGATGCTTTTGAGTCTTTGCTATCTTCTGAGATAAATATATTATACTAATCGTTATAATCTGCTTTAGTTTAGTTTGAAGTGCACTTGAATTTTAAATGGCTAAGTTTGGAGATATTTGACGTCAAAACATGCCAAAATAATTTTGGCAAGCACGCCAAAACTCTGACAACATAGACTTCAGTAGTAACGGGTTCTATTAAAGCTGCATAGTCCGATGAAAATATCAAATTTTCAAAAACAAAACAATTATCTAAATTTGATTCTACATATCTAACTTAGATAGAGGTGCACTTATTAAACATTTGTCATCACATAGAAGGGAATACTGAGGCAATTGAATAGAAACTGTTACTGCGGAAGCCTATGGGGTCAGAGTTTTGACGTGCTTGCCAAAATTAATTTTGCATGGTTCCACTTAAAATATCTCAAAAGTTAGCCACTTAAAATAAAAGTTACTTCAAGCTAAAGTAAGGTACATTATAACGATCAACCTAATGTATTTATCTCAGAAAATTTCAGAAACTCAAAACCATCGGACTATGCAACTTTAAGTGACTTATTATGCCATTCTATGCAGCAACAAATGTTTAATAAGGGCACCAGTGTCTAAGTTGAATATGTAGAATCAAATCTGGATAAGTGTTTTGGTTTTGAAAATTTGATGTTTTCATCGGTCTATGCATTATTGGCAGCATAAATACACCATCACAAAAAAAAAAGACAAAAAAAAGTCACACCTATAGAGGAAGGTGCGCTTCTACTAGAAGTCGCACTCCTACTAACTGGAAGCGACACTTCTACTAGGAATAGTACCTGACGCGGTGGCCGAGTCGGTAGAGCGCAGGATTTCCCTAGCAGTTCCAAATCCCAGCCGACTCAAGCTAAAGACTTAGAAAATTGATTCTTGTCGCTACCTAGATAAAGGATTCACCCAGTACTCGCAGTCGCAGTACACGGGTGAATACCAACCCTAAATAAAAACGGTCGAAAAAGCGGGTTAACGAATTGAGAGCCTAATTTCACAATCTAAGAAGCAACAATTATTCTTTACATATGTCTTATTGATAGCCGGCTACCTTTGAGTTGACAAATATAATATAATATCTAGTTTAATAAGATTTAAAAGTGAAATCGACGGCGTTCTGCGGCCACCATCTTGTCTTTTTGCATTCTCTCCCATTTCACCAACTCTGTGCCTATATGGGTAGCCTTTTGATACTGGAGCCACAGTTTCTAGTTCATGTTCCATACTAACCCTATTTTCGCCCGTATTTACACTACGTTGTCCTTCACCCGTGTACTACAAGTACCGGGTGAATCTTTTATCTAGTCGCTACCTAGCCGGGCGCTCTAATGGAGGATGTAGCATCTAATGAGGGTATGACTTGTACTGTAAGTGTAGCTTCTAATGAAGGTTTGGCTTCTAATGCAGGTGCAACTTCTAATGGAAGATGTGGCTTCTAATGAAGGTGCGACTTCTAATGAAAGTGCAACTTGTAATGAGGGTGCAGCTTCTAATGAAGGTGCGACTAGTAATGAGGGTGCAGCTTCTAATGAAGGTGCAACTAGTAATGAGGGTGCAGCTTCTAATGATGGTGCAACTTGTAATGATGGTGCGGCTTCTAATGAGGGTGTGGCTTCCAGTAGAGCTATGGCTTCTAAGGAGGGTGTGGCTTCTAGCGGATCCTTTACGGCAGTTTACGGTAGTTTCCGTCGCGATCCTCTATGATCCCGTCATAAACACGCGACCACCATCAAAGTCTCGCCCAGTGGTCACGTGACCAGTCGGAGCGTCACGTGACGGCGCGCTGGTCGCTAAACAGCTGAGCGAGTTATACGTGTTTTACTTCACTTATTAATGAACGGAAGTCGGACAGGCACTGGTCAGCAGTCAATGATGTGGTCCCCCCCCCCCCCCCCCCCCCCCACCACCACCACCACCACTGGACAGGCACTGGTCAGCAGTCAATGTTGTGGTCCCACCACCACCCACTACCACACATACCGTCACCTGCACCACCCACACACCAGCACCACCCTACATCACACATCCCCCCCCCCCACCACCACCACCATTATACACCATAAACCCACATATACCACCACTATACACCATAAACCCACACATACCACCACTATACACCACACACCCACACATACCACCACTTTACACCATACACCCACACATACCACCACTATGCACCACACACCACCACTATACACCACACACCCACACATACCACCACTTTACACCATACACCCACACATACCACCACTATGCACCACACACCCACACACCACCACTATACACCATAAACCCACATATACCACCACTATACACCATAAACCCACATATACCACCACTATACACCACACACCCACACATACCACCACTTTACACCATACACCCACACATACCACCACTATGCACCACACACCACCACTATACACCACACACCCACACATACCACCACTATGCACCACACACCCACACACCACCACTATACACCACACACCAACACATACCACCACTATACACCACACACCCACACACACCACCACCACCACTATACACCACACACCACCCGCAACCCCACCCCACCACCGGACAGACACTGGTCAGCAGTCAATGTTGGGGTCCCACCCCCAGCCCCACCCACGACCACACATACCATCACCACCTCCACCAACAGACACCAGCACCACTACTACCACTACTACCATCACCAGTACCACCACACAACACCACCACCACCTGATATAACCTTAGATGTTACCAGGACGTAAAACTCCACCACCAACACCACCACCACCACCATCACTACCACCACACCCACCATCACTCCACCCCCTCCACCAACATACACCAGCACCACCACCACCATACCACCCATACACCACCATCATTATACACCACTCAGTCACACACATTCAGTCACTGACTCACACACACACCCTCTATCGAATTTAATTTGCGAATTGATTAAAATTAGCCCCCCCCCCCCACCCCCGCTCCATCCCAAATTAGCCACCACGATCACCATCAACACCACTCTCCCCCCCCCCCCCCCGTCTCCTCAGCCTCACCCTGCATCATGCCCCCCTCCACCCTCACACACACTGTGCTGACTGAACAAACAAATAATTATATAAAGCTATTCGTTTTGTGCGTAAAGTGTACATCTTCTGATTGGATTCGAACGTCTGTCGGACGGTGTGTGTGTGTGTGCGTGCATGTGTGTGTGCATGTGTGTGGCAGTGTGTGTGGCAGTGTGTGTATGTGTGTGTATGTGTGTATCACTATGTGTGTCAGTGTGTGTGTCTGTGTGTGTGTGAGAATGTGAGTGTGTAAGTGTCTGAGTGAGTGAGTGAGTGAGTGAGTGAGTGAGTGAGTGAGTGAGTGAGTGAGTGAGTGAGTGAGTGAGTGAGTGTGTGTGTGTGTGTGTGAGTGTCGCCCTCCACCCTCACACACACTCACACAGCCTTTGTGCTGACTGAACAAACAGATAATTATATAAAGCTATTCGTTATGTGCGTAAAGTGTACATCCTCTGATTGGATTCGAACGTCTGTCGGATGGTGTGTGTGCATGTGTGTGTGTGTGTGGCAGTGTGTGTGTGTGGCAGTGTGTGTGTGTCTGTGTGTGTGGCAGTGTGTGTATGTGTGTATCACTGTGTGTGTGTATGTGTGTCAGTGTGTGTGTGGGTAAGTGTCTGAGTGAGTGAGTGAGTGAGTGAGTGTATGAGTGAGTGAGTGTGAATGAATGGGTGAGTGTATGAGTGAGTGAAGTGTCTCAGTGAATGTAAGACTGAATGAGTGCATGAGTGAGTGTATGAGCGAGTGTATAGGTGAATGAGTGAGTGAGTGTAGGAGTGGGTGAGTGAGTGTGAGTGAGTGATTGTGTGAGTGAGTGCATGGGCGTATCTGAGTGAGTGTGAGAGTGAGTGAGTGTGTGTGTGAGTGAGTTTGTGAGTGACTGTAGGAGTTAGTGAGTTGTTTTCTTTGTTTGTTTGTTATTTTTGTTTGACGTCCTAGCAACACCTAAGGTCATATCAGGACGGGGAGTGAGTAAGTGGCACAGAAAAAGACACAGCGGCACACAAACAGGGACACACAGACAAGGACACACAGACAAGGACACACAGACAGTGACACACAGACAGCGACACACAGACAGCGACACACAGACAAGGACACACAGACAGGGACACACAGACTAGGACACACAAGAAGACACACATATAGACTGACACACAGAGACAAAGTGACAGACAGACAAGGGGACAGGCAGAGGCAGAGAGACAGAAAGTACAGACAGGAGACAGAGTTGCCTGGAGGGGGGGGGGGGAGGGGCGCCTAGATAGAGCCTAAGGGAGGTTAGAGAGAGGATGGGCCTCCCCCTCCCCGTCTCCGTCCCCCTCCCACCTCCCCTCCCCCTCTGTCCCCCCCCCCCTTTCAAGTTTCATCATGGGTGCAGGGCCTCCTTTTTTTACTAATAATCTGACACCTTTTAGTTAAAATATCCTGAGTTTTGTTTCCTCTAAGTGATGATTCATTCTGAATTATACATACATATTAGTTATGTGTAGATGATACATTTACAAACTATAATATATTATGTTATAATTATATCAGAATAGATACACCTTTTTAATCAATGCAGTTTTTGAATACGTTTGCGTCATTTTAATTTTGCGGTAGTCATTGATGAATCCTAGTTGTTTGGCAGCCAATCGTGCATCAGTCCATTAATGTTTCGCAGACAGGTGTGTCACATCATTGAGGTGCGGTGAGGTGGGATGAGCAGTTTACGCATGGACATTACTTCTGAGGCAGGTGTGAAGGGAGCATGCCGCAACATAGTGGGCAGTGATTGAATCTCCAACCGGTGTCACCGGGGTCTGTGATGTCTGGTGTGGATTAACGCGTGTATTATCCTGGAGACGCGACAATATCAAATGGACATGGTCTGTAAATGTCGAAGAGCCGCATTGGAATGTTAACGCAGTAGGATTTACATCTGATGGTGAAAAGGATCGGTTATTTTTAGCTCACCTCATGACTTCTTGCTTTGATATAGTTCTCTACCAGGTACTTTGACCGTAGATGTGGCTAGGACCTAAAACAACAAACAAAACAAACAAACCAGGTACATTACGCCATCTGGTGGCTGCCATGCTCTAATAGAGGCTCATTAAGGTAGATGCCTGGCCAAATATACTCGACTATGGGAAACCTTCTGGATACCTGCCCAAATATATTCAACCGCAGGGCACCTTAGGGCAGATATACATCTAAATATACTCGACTACGGGAAACCTTCAGGATACCTGCCCAAATATACTCTACTGCAGGGCACCTTAGGGCAGATATACATCTAAATATACTCGACTACGAGAAACCTTCAGGATACCTGCCCAAATATACTATACTGCAGGGCACCTTAGGGCAGATATACATCTAAATATACTCGACTACGGGAAACCTTCAGGATACCTGCCCAAATATACTCTACTGCAGGGCACTTTAGGGCAGATATACATCTAAATATACTCGACTACGAGAAACCTTCAGGATACCTGCTAGATAAAAGATTCACCGGGTACTTGTAGTACACGGGTGAAGACCAGCCTTATATAAATACAGGCGAAAATAGCGTTAGTATGGAACAAGAAGTAGAATGCCTGGCACCAGTGTCAAATGGTTACTTATATCAGAACAGAGTTGGTGAAATGGGAGAGAATGCAAAAAGACAAGATGGCGGCCAGAGAATGCCGTCGATTTCACTTTTAAATTGTATTAAAGTATATGTTTTATTATATTTTCCAACTCAAAAGTAGCGGGTAAACATAAAGACATATACAAAGAATAAATGTTGCTTCTTAGATTGTGAAATTATGCTCTCATAAAGACTCCGTTCATTAGCCCGATTTTTCGACCGTTTTTATATAAGGCTGGTTTTCATCCCTCTACTGGAAGTACGGGGTGAATCTTTTATCTAGATACCTGCCGAATATACTCTACTGCAGGGCACCCTAGGGTAGATATACACTTAAATATACTCGACTATGGGAAACTTTGGAATACCTGCCCAAATATACTCTACTGCAGGGCACCTTAAGGTGGATACCCAGCCAAATATACTCGACTATGGGAAACCTTTGGGAGACCTGCCCAAATATAGTATATTACAGCGAGCGTAATGTAGATACTGTCGTGGGGGTGATGAAAATGGGAAATACTGCGCCTAGAGCGGGACTCGAACCCACATCTCTTTGCATTCCGGGCCAGTGTGCTAACCATTACACCACCTAGGCTGCCTGATATCAACACACTCCCCACGCCTACCTGTCTATGTGGTTACTTGCCTGAGAGGTCAGTGCAGACCACTACACTCGTCCCCCTGGAATTGTAAGTCTTGTAATGCTTACAATTACATACATACAGGCAATGCACTAACACATACATACACAGGGTAGGTTCAACAACCATACAGCGCAAAGCTTGTACAGGATCCTGATCACGGCAACCAGTGTCGTGGGGGTGATGAAAATGGGAAATACTTGCGCCTAGAGCGGGACTCGAACCCACATCTCTTTGCATTCCGGGCCAGTGTGCTAACCATTACACCACCTAGGCTCCCTGATATCAACACACTCCCCATGCCTACCTGTCTATGTGGTTACTTGCCTGAGAGGTCAGTGCAGACCACTACAATACCTATTGAAATATACTCCACTACGGGTAACCTTAAGGTAGATAAACCACCCTAATATACTTTACTACAGGGCACCATAAGGTAGATACCATCCAAAATATACGCAACTGTGGGGCATGTTAGGCAGATACCCGCACTAATAGTAATATACTCTACTATTTTTTTTTTTAAATATAGTTTATTCATTGAATAAAGTCTTTTGTCAGCGCCGTGGCACTGGTCTTCCAGCCATGTGACAATACAGTTATTTACAATATATGTATATGTAGTCTGATATTGTCATCAGCAGTTAGCCCAAATCAGCTGAAATAACAATATCAAACATTCAAAGACTTACATATGGTATAGTTTGACAATTCACATAAAATAGCAGTTATATGTTGTAATCATACACACTTAGATACATACATGTGTATTGATTAGACCTAAGTTTATATTACTGAGTGGTTAGGCGCATAGTTTCCCTTCATAGGTTTGTATGCCTACTATGGTGTGAATTGCAAAATTATCATGTCGTTGGAGTTAACATTTTGAGATGGAGTGTTAGTAGAATGGTTTGTTTATTCTGTTAGATAGAGTGTGGTTAGCTTGTAGGGTTATGCTTAAAAGGTTAATACCTCGGGTGTTTTTTGTTTTACTACATGAAGTAGTTTGACTAAGTATGTTGTTAGTAATGATGGGATAAACAATGCTTGGAGGATTGTACGTTTCAGTCATTTAGTAGTCTAGTACAGACTTTATTAGGATATCTTAGGTAGATACCTGAAGTAATATACTTCACTGTGGGACATGTTAAGTAGATACCCGCACTACTAGTAATATACTCTACTATAGGATATCTTAGGTAGATACCTGAAGTAATATACACAACTGTGGGACATGTTAGGCAGATACCCGCACTACTAGTAATATACTCTACTATAGGATATCTCAGGTAGATACCTGAAGTAATATACACAACTGTGGGACATGTTATGTAGATACCCGCACTACTAGTAATATACTCTACTATAGGATATCTTAGGTAGATACCTGAAGTAATATACACAACTGTGGGACATGTTATGTAGATACCCGCACTACTAGTAATATACTCTACTATAGGATATCTTAGGTAGATACCTGAAGTAATATACTTCACTGTGGGACATGTTAGGTAGATACCCGCACTACTATTAATATACTCTACTACAGGATATCTTAGGTAGATACCTGAAGTAATATACTTCACTGTGAGACATGTTAGCTACTATAGGATATCTTAGGTAGATACCTGAAGTAATATACGCAACTGTGGGACATGTTATGTAGATGAGCCTGTCTCAAAAGGTGATAACTCTTTTTTTTTGTCCATTGTAACGATTGACACAAAACAGCACAGAAACGGTTACACTGAAAACACAAGTACATTTGCTTCAAATCAATATGTATTCTATTGGGATTATGAAACACCATGTAAAAAACAAAGCAGTTTATCCTGAGCAAATGCATAAGAAGATAGTGTGTTGATCGTTACAATGGACAAAGTTTTGTCTCATATTGCTTAGCACCTTTTGAGACAGTCTCAGATACCTGTACAAATATACTCCACTATGGGATATCTTCGGTAGATACCCGCCCTGATCTACTCTACTACGGAGCACCTTAAGGTAGATACCTGCCCAAATATATAATCTATCACTGGATTATTCAGGTAGATTCCTGCCTCAATATACTCTTACTACAAACCATTGTAAGCTGAACAAACAAATAGTTGGACCTTAATTAATTATAAAGTCAAATCATAATTAGAATTAGAAAAATACTAAAAAGATTGTGTTTTTTTCAAATGAAGGTTTAATGCTGTATTAACTGGACAGATTACCAAGCGATAGTCTGTTCAATTCAATTCAATCAGTCGTTGCTGGATTCTGTTTGTGCGGTATTCATTGGGGTCAGCGAATGAGTAGCCTGAGGTGCCAAAGATTTGTCGGCTTGCCAGCATTCTTGCTGTGTTCCACCGAACCGGAAGCTGGCCCATGTTCATGTAGGAGAGAAGTTGGCGCTTCGCTGTCCAGCGCATCCTTGACCGCAGAGTCTAACAAGTGTCGATTGGATGAAGCCGGATGCTAAAAGGTGTGACTGCATCTTGATGACAGGACATTGAACTGAGATCACGAGCGGAATGATACCAGGAAGAAGTGATTTGTAGTCTCCTAATATACCAGATATTTCTGCGCATAAACCCTCTCTAAATCAGAAATTTTCATCGCTTTGTGAATTATTTTGTTCTTGAGGTTTCAAATGAGGAACAAGTCTGGTTACGGATGGATGGATTGATTAATGGATGGATGGATGGATGGAACACTCAATTAAATTATAGCTGATCATTTTCATGTACTATTCTGGTATGGATTTCTTTTTTCGCCAAGAAGGATTTAAGTGGAGGATCTTTTGCTGAAGAGCGGGATATTGCGGCCTGGTTATTGGACACATAAGAGAGGTGAAATGCTGCGTGTTAACAATGGAGCGCGATATGGGGAGGAGGATATGCTGGATGTGGGGTTTTCTAGCTTCTTTACGAAAACCCAACCATGCGAGAAGAAAGAAATTGAGATGAAGCAAGATAATTCTGATATCTATAGTAAAAGTGCAAGATTTAGACCAAAGCCGTGTAGTAGTAACAATAAGGAAAGTGATCTGAAGGAAAAAGGTGTGGTGAGTGGAGGAACGAATGGTAACGTAGGCCTGAGTTGTGAAGAAAATGGAGAGGGCAGTAAGGTGAAAACAATTATAATGGAGGAAAATGATTGGGTGCCTGAGAATCACAACGGTGTTCGCAACAAAGCTGCCAATGCGCAATGTGATTCAACAAATCTGAAATCTGGTAGAAAGCAAAGGTTTGGAACTAAAGCTATGACGAGAAGTGACCGAAGTAATGTGAATGGAGGAAGAATTGAAGAGCACACAGAGCAGAATGCAAGGATTCGAGCCAAAAGTGACGCAAAAGATGGACAAATTTCCAATAGGCAAGCGATTGTTTTGAGCCACGAAAGATACCATAGCAAACATAAAACTGACGTAAGTGTTTTCGGTGGTGAGGCAAGTGCAAATAATGTAGAGATAGCGGATGCGGTTCTGGATGACGCAGGAAAGACGCTTGTCGATGAAGATTCTATCCTTAGCGTCTCTTCGTCCACATTTCATATTGGCCTCAGTGAAAGCTTTGCAGAGTATGGGATTACTGAAGATCCGGTACCAATAACACCGCCCCAGTTAAAAAAGTCTAAGCTAAAAGCTGCAAAGCCTCCATCGTCTCCAAAAGAAAAGAAGCCGCTCCATAGGCGTGTTAAGAGTTCAATTGGGAAAATCTCATCTTCGATTGGCGCTCTTCGCTCATGGACTGGTGAGCATCCTCGCAGCTTTAAGTTGACAGAGTCCATCTTTGGTGAGTCACCTGATTTGTCGGTTATCTGCACAGCTGTGACACCATGTGGGAGTCTGCCACGTAGGCTCACTCCGTATCCACCCCTTCTGAGCAGACTCAGTCCAAGCAAAGATGATGATTTGGACAAAGGAGACGTAAGTCGCAAACTGAATGTGGAAGAGAAAGGGCTTAGTTCTAGCAAAGAAAGCCAAGACCTCAATCTTTGTGGAGAACGCCTTGATTCGAGTAATGAAGGAAATGATCTCGATATGCACAAAGAAGGTAGGGATTTCAATATCCGCAACAAGTACCTTCATCGCCGCAAAGAATATCGAGACCTCAATCTGAAAAGAGAATGCAAAGATCTCAATTTGCAGAAGGAGTGCAAAGAGGTCAATCGGACCAAAGAATGTACAGACTTTGTCAATCAGAGCAAAGAGTACAAAAAGTTCAAGCGAGGAAAAGAATTCGATGACTTTAATCTGCGAAAAGGATGCAAAGACTTAGATTTGAGCAAGGAAGATATGGACGTTAATATGAGCAAAGAATACAAAGAGCTAAATCTGAGACGGGAATGCAAAGGTTTCAATTTGAACAACGAAAGCATGGATATTAATTTGAGGAAAGAAGGCAAGCACAAGAAAGATGTAAGATCCAATAGGTACGCTAAGTGGGATGCAAGCTTCTCGATCATTAATCGCTCGACAAATTGGTTTATGCCCCTCGAAGAGGAGAAATTAGATGACACAGAGTTACCGGCACCAGCTGAGGGATGTCTGAGAAAGATCCTGCGTGAGAAAAGGAGAGCTAAGCATAGTGTGCCGGATGTTCCAGTTGAATCAGTAAAACCCCCAACACCGATAAAGCCGCCAAGGGAGCAGTTGGATTATCTTTATGACACCGCTGAGCTTGTCGATGTAGTGAAACTTAGGGAGCTGGAATGTCCGGATAAATACGAAGATCCGAAAACAGGACATGGTCCGAAGAGCGTTGTCCAGAAGGAGCCTGGCATTGACAACAAGGCAGGGAATTGTAATAAGTTTGGTATAACACCGAGAGAAGTGGAGCTCTCTGATACCCAGTCGCTTCTAGAATTCACTGCTGCTTTGTATGACCTCACCCAATCATGCTCTAGCAACTTGGACGCTCGTAATCCTGAGACCAAGGAGAAAACTGGTGTTAGTAATCTCGAACCGAAAGATGGAGATGGGACTGGTAATAAGTATTCTACTATAGATGATGTCCACATGGTTGAAGATGCTGTCAGGACAAGAGAAAGTGAAAAGCGCACATTGGTCATCCGCTATGAGAAGCTGCCGGGTGACGTCAGTTCCAGGTCCAGTTCTTGCTCTAGCAGTGTGGGCCTAGATGGCATTTCATCAGCACTCTCTGATCGGAAGCTTCCCCCAACTCCAATGCCTCGTTCTTTGATATCGGTGAAATCTCCGCAGCAGCGTACTTCTATGTTGCTCCCTGGTGTTGGCAGCGGAAAGTGCACCTTGAACGCACTGTTTCATCCTCATGGTAATAGCAAACATGGCGTGTCGTCCGGATTGGTAGACAAGGTGGTGAATATGGTGAGTGTGAAGAGGCGAATCAGCGAGGACCCATACTCGCTGCTAGACGAAAGTCAGATGACCGACTCAGACTTCACCATCAGCACAAACAGCGAGAGCGAAAGCGAAAGTGACTCAGGCGAGAAGTGTCGTCAGTTTGTGAGTCGGTACATGAGAAAATACTGGATTCCACAGCAGGGAGAGTATAAGGCAATGCGTCGCATTCGCAGCCCAGTATTCAATCCCCAGTCCTTTCCCTATCCTATCAATGCGCCACATGGAGATGACCCTGAGAACGACATCCGGCTTTGCGATGACAATGACGTCACATTCGATGACAATGATCTCCTGCTTGACCAAAGCGCGATGAGCGTATTGGAAGAGATTAAAGACATCATACCCATTGCAAAGGATGACACGCAAGATTACACCAAGGATGATGTCAGTTTCTATAAGGCGATGTACAATCAGGGTGATGCAATTAGCTTGAAGGATGAAGAAGATGTCAGAAATGATGTCATTCCCACTGATGTATTTTCCTGTAATAATGCCACATTGGGTGATGCTGATGCAAGTCTTCCTCCGATTAGACAGAAAGTGCCTCCTAAAGAGCAAGGTAGCCGAAAGCGAAGAACCAGATCGCGCCACTTTAATACAAAAATGGCTGATTCTCCAGAGTTATTGGAGTCCGAAGAGGAAGAAAGCCATGTGAGGCCAGTCTCTCGAAGAAATCCACACAAGGCTAAGTTAAACCAGAGGTAAGTTTGCGCAAGCGCTACTAAAAACAACAACAAAAAAACAAGAAATTTGTATTAGTCAGAATATATAGATGCCCTCATTAAAGCATGCCTCTTTCAGCTGAATTATAGCAATGCTTTTTGTGCCTCCTCTGATCCCTGTCCTGATATGACCATAGATGTTGCTAGGACGTAAAACCCCAACAAAGCAAATACAAAAAAAAAACCATCTCATTTGATGCACTCATGCGTCTGCGAAGCGCTGCATATATATGTGATGTATAACGCATTATACGAGTATAAATGGAGGGGGAACATATAATATATATATATATCTATATAAATTGCCTACATTCAACGGCTATTGATTGGACAATATCTAACAAGCCGAATGAAGGATAATTAATTATTAATCGATCGATAATATTAATAATAGAAGTATTTAATTCCGTCATTTATATACGCATAATATATTATACTCCTTATATATATCAGGTATATATATATTCCTATTTATATATATATATATATGATATGACCTTAGATGTTGCCAGGACGTAATGCAACAGCAAACAAACAAACTTCCCGCCGTGCAAATTAAAGATTATGATAAATCTCTTTTTTGTCTTTTTTTTAAAACACAAATATAGGTTACAGTAAAACCAACCACGTCTGCCTGACAGTGGATAGACTAGATCACCTTTCCAACTGCGCATGCACTGAAAACGGCGCTGGCAGCAAAGCAAAGGCATACAGCCATTGAGTTTGCTGATATGCGTAGGGCAAAATTCAATATTAATTAAAAAAAATACATAACAATTTGGCACAAACATGGACGGAAGGATGCAATATAATAATATAATATATATGTTTAAGACACAACTCTCCATAATTAAGCATTTTGAGCTAAGAAACATACAATTTAAGTCACTTTACAGGCTGATGTTTCCATCACCATTGATTAGACATAAGTAATTCTTGTTCTAAATATTAAAATGTCAAATGTGTCAACAAAAACTTGTTTCAAAGAAATATATAACTAATATCTGATTAACTCTACTCATTTTCTATTTCTACATAAGTCATTAACCATAGGATATAAATAAAAACATTAATAAAATAAGTAAAACTGACTCTGGCTATGGCTCTAACATGAGTCTGAGTGCCCAGATTTGTCTAAATCTAAATGCACATGGCATAAGATGTGCTGATTATATTGATGTAAATGCAATGCTGGATAAAAGATTAATATCTTAATTTATTATATATATTTTTTAGTTAGTGTTCTATGTTTCAAACAAGAGCTGAGATGAGCTGAAACTAGCACATTTCATAGCTGCACCCAGTGTACTAGCATGTACCATGTGCTTCTCGCGGGTTTCTTTTGCTTTGACGCATCCCACAATGCACCGCGCCGCTGGAGTGGCGATGTAGTAGTCTATTGCCATCACGTGATGAACGGCCAGCTAAATGTATCTCACTCTCTGTGATCTGTCTGAGAGGTCATAATGCGGATATGTTGAGTTCCGCTGGTCCCTCAGCTGATGCTGATTCAACACGGTTTTGGTATAACCGTAAGCTAGCATTCCTTACACGCGATATGCAGCATGCGAATGCAGCAAAAAATGGAAACGCATGTAAGTGTATGGGGGTGCTTCCATGCCTCCGAATGCGAATGCGAATGTGAATGCGGCAACTGAATCGGTCCTTGTAGCCATCGGTGTGGCATGCGAATGCGAATGCTGCTGCGTTTACCATAGAGAACAGTGGTGATAAACCTGACACTATGTGTGGGTGTGGGTGTGGGTGTGGGTGAAAGGACCCAACCCGTTCGCATGCCGCATGCCACATACCACGTGTAAGGAATGCTAGCTTAATGAAAAACTGACTATGTACGCAAACTTCAAAACAAAATATAATTAAGATGCATTTTCTTTCTCTTGAAGATTTATACTGCCTATCATGGATAAGTCTGAATAGACTTGTTTTCACCATTAGACAGTTTGTCGATAGAAAGCCCGAGCCTACACTTTTACCGACCCAAGGGATTTTTAACCTCCCACACCACATAGATATGGTATGAGAGCAAGTGGCCTTTGATGACGCTGTAAGTTATACACAGCGGTGGAAATCCAAATTGGCAGAGGTGGGGGCACGGGGAATCGAACCACTGACCTTCAGATTAGGAGTCCGACCTAGAAAAAAGTCAGACACTCTAAACCAGATGAACATTTTTCAAATCGTTTAAGATCTTTCGCATAATAAGAGTTTATTAAATTGTATGTATGATATGGGTAAGTACTGCCCGATGTACTGGACGTGGTGGCCGAATCGGTGCAGCACAGGCTTCCCATGCGGAAGGTTGGGAGTTTGAATCCCAGCCGAGGCAATCAAACCATTGACTTATAAAATTGGTACGTGTCAGTCCCTAGGATCGCAGTCTGCATTACTAGGATAGGACAAGGACTGGTTATCTCAGTATCAGGATAATGTGAGTAAGTGGGATATCAGGTCATGGTGCTGGCAGCCTGGTCTCCTGGTGGGGCAGCTCTATGAAGTCACCATGAGTGCGCACTGTCACAAGTGGGTACTCGTCCTGATATGACCTTAGATGTTGCCAGGACGTAAAACTCCAACAACCAACCATCAACATTAGCCGCCAACTTTGAATATGGAAAATGTTCACGAGATTTAGGATTCTGCAAACTAGTGTCGTTGGGGTGATGAAAATAGGAAATATTGCGCCTAGAGCAGGACTCGAACCCATATCTCTTTGCATTCCGGGCCAGTGTGCTAACCATTACTCCACCTAGGCTCCCTGATATCACCACACGACCCACGCCTACCTGTCCATGCGTCTCCTTGCCTGAGAGGTCAGCGCAGGCCACTACACTAGTTTTATTGTTCCTATCATAAACATTTTAATGTCGGTTCAACTCGCTCCAGTTTGCTCTAGTTTTACTTTGAAGCCAAATCATTAACTACCAGATAACTCACCATCCCCGTCCTGATATGACCTTACATGTTCCCAGGATGTAAAACTCCAACAACAAACCAACTCACCACATGACACCGAGGACTAGCAGGCCCCACCTCGTCCCCATACCTGACTTGACACCACTACCAACTAACCACTAATTTTCACTAACAACTAACAGGTAACCCCACCCACTGCCTAACTAATCCCATCCTCACTTCACTTCTTCCTCTGGCCTTGGCCGGACTTACTGTGCATACTGGTGAATCTGGAGGGACTGAAGTTTGGATCCTGGTCGAGTCAAACCAATGACTTATAAAATAGGTACCTGTTGCTGCTCGGCGATTGGCGTTATGAGGTCAGGAGAGGGACTGGGCGCACAGTGTCAGGTTAATGTGACTGTGGGAAATCAGGTCATGGTGCTGGTGGCCTGATTTCCCAGTGGGGCAGCACTATAAAGTCGCCATGAGTGCGCGCTGTCACATGTTGGTGCACGTCCTGGTATGGCCTAGGGTCTTACTGGGGCGTAAAACTACACCAACCACCCAGCCTCCTCCGGCCCTCTCAGAGGACTGTGGTTGGGCTCTTAGGCTGCCTTTTCCTTCCTCCCCCTACCCCCAATTTCTCTGACCACTACCCATCGGAAGCCAACTCCCGACCACATGGGACCGCTTTCAGCAGTGCCCCTTTCAGTGCTGCAGATTTGCAGCCTTCAGCACACCAATGCGACTGAAAACTCCCCAAAACAAAACAACCACCAGGGGACCGGGTAGGATGGCCGAATGAGTTTCAGCGTCCGCCTCTCGTTTTGGTAGATCGTGGGAATCCAACCCATGGGTTCAAACCCTGGTCGAATCAAACCAATGATACTTGTCGCTTCCTAGCCAGGTGCTCGGCATTATTTGGATGGGGCAAGGACTGGTTGGCTCAGTGTCTTGATAATGTGACTGGGTGGGATATCAGGTCATGGTGCTGGTAGCCTGGTCTCCCAGTGGGGCAGCACTATAAGGTCGCCATGAGTGTGCACTGTCACAAGTCGGTACCCGTCCTGATGTGACCTTTGATGTTGGCAGGACGTAAAACTCCAACAACACCCGCACTGTACACCAAGGGCGAGGATAGGATGGCCAAATCCACAAAAGCGCTAACTGGCTTCCTGTGTAGAAGGTCATGCATTTTAAGCCGCGGCCGAGTCAAACCAATGTTGTTTTTGTTGCTGGTAAATATGTTTATTCTGCTGAATAAGTCTTTTGTCAGTGCCGAAGCACTGGTCTTCCAGCCATTTTTCAACTCAGGGTTATTTACACAAAAGGTATATAGAATAAGGTATAAAATAACTGTTGAATACACAATTTGCGGCATGTAACACAATGAAATTCTGTAACCCAAAAGTTCCATAGCAATATGGTAACAGTAGGGTCATATAATTAGATCAATATTAGTCAGATCAATGTGAGTATTTACAGAGTATTTAGAATGTAAGCAGAAGTTATCTTCAGTATTCAGTTGGTAAAGTTGTAGTAAGTTTTAATGCAGTTAGGCAAGCGGTATATAAATGTCAGTTTGTTAGAAATATTCTAGTGTAGTTAGTTATGTGAGTTTATGAATTATGTTGTTGGGGTGGGGTTGTTAATAATACACTGGACCAGCTGTGACCAGTGAAGCAGTGGGACCAATCCCAGTGCATTTAGGTCTTAAATTTTGCCAATGACTTGCAAAATTGACACTTGTCGCTACCTAGCCTGGCACCCGGCATTAATTGGATAGGGCAATGATGATTTTGATCCGTGTTGGGATAATGCAACTGAGAGGGATATTTCTAGTCATGGTGGCGGTATTAGGCATGGTTTCCCCAGTGGGGTAGCACTATAAAGTCGCCATGAGTGTGCATTGTTACAAGGCGGTAACTGACCTGATATGACCTTAGAGAGTTATCAATTGGGTACTTGTTATAATTCAGACTGAACATAGCGCAATAGACACACACACATACACACACATACACACATACATACACACACATATACACACATATATATGCACACATACACACACGCATATACACACATACACACATACATACATATATACACACATAGACACACATATATACACATATAAACACATATACACATACACACATACATACAAACATACATACACACATACACATACATACATACACACATACACACACATACATGTATACACACATACACACACCTACACACATACATACACACATACATACATACATACATACATACATACACACACATAGACACACATGCACACACCGCCACAGACACATGCACACACATACACACATACACATACATACACACACATACACACATATACACACATACACATACATACACACACATACATACACACATACATACACACATACATATACACACACACACACGCACACATACACACATACATACACATACACACACACGCACACACATACACACACACGCACACACATACACACACACACGCACATGTATTATATCGATGACTTACAAAATTGATATTTGTCGCTACCTAGCCTGGCGCTCAGCATTAATAGGATATGACAAGGACTGGTTAGCTCAATACCCGGATAACATGACTGGGATATCAGGGGCCGTATGCATGGAGCGGTGTTATCGACACAAAACGCGTTTATGGCGGGATTTCTGGTTTAGCGCCGAAAAGTTGGTATGCATGGAGCAGTGTTAGGGCTAACACCGAGCGTTTAAACTCGGAAATTCTAACTCTGCTCATAGCAGGTTTACAGCGGTGTTAGTGTTAGGTTAGTGTCATGATGGAACCCAAATCTACTCAATGCTATCATATTTAACAGAATTACATACGCAATAAGTAAAATTTCAGCAAATTAACCCTAAATTCGAAGCAATATTAACACTGCCGCCGTAACGATATTATTAATAGTTATATTTTCGAATCGACGAACGTAAAGTAAACAAATCGCCGCCGCCGCCGCCGCATCGACGTCGCTTTCCATACTGGCGGCGGCGGCGGTTTGTTTACTGTACCTTCGTCGATTCGAAAATATAATGTTGATTCGAAACGCCCGAATATGACCAGCTCATATACATTCGTCAATGCCCGCGGGTGCCTACACCAGCATATACGCGTATATACTACCTATTAATATCGCAGCCAATGCGGCGGCAGCCTTAATAACGCTTCGACTTTAGGGTTAAATTGATAAAATTTCACTTATTGCGTATGTAATTCTGTTAAATATGATCGCATTCAATAGATTTGAGCCTAATATATGGCTACAAACGCAGAGGGATTTCCCAAATCTATAAATACATTCACGTTTAGCTAACACTCACCGTTTAAGCGCCCATGCATACGGCTTGACATAGTTCTCGACGACGCCGATAACCGGAGATAGGTACCCGGTGTTAGAGGTATAACACCACACGCCGCTAACACCGCTCCATGCATACGGGCCCAGGTGATGGTGCCGGTTGCCTGGTCTCCCAGTGGAGCGGCACTATAAAGTCGCCATGAGTGTGCACTGTCACAAGTCGGTACCCGTCCTGATATGACCTTCGATGTTTCCAGGATGTAAAACTACAATAAAACAAACCAAGCCCGAAGGCTGCGGAATTCTGTCACCTTGTAACTTAAACCATTTTATTTTAATTCAAATTTTACTGTCCGTTGGCTAAGATTTTACGATTAATGCTGAGCTTTTGCATTCTGTATATATATATCGGGGATGAAAGTTCTCCGCGATTTCGCGGATTTCCGGGATTTTTCCTGTAGCCATCAGCGTATATATCTATACTAATGTGTGGTGCACACGCCGCAGCACTATCAGCGTATATAACTAATAAATGCTTCAAAAGCCGCAGCACTATCAGCGTATAAGGAGTATAATATATTATGCGTATATAAATGCCGGAGTTAAAGTGCCTTATTATTATCGTTCTAATAATAATTGAATATTTTCTACTTACGAGCCCGGGACTGCCCTGCAGTGGCGCCAAAACGGCGGGTTCGGCCGCCGGGCCGCCATATTGGTAATTCTTCTGCCAGCTTTCAAACTTTAACCGGTAGCCATATAATTGCTAGCCAGACAGCAATAAAGACTTGTCCATCCCATCTCCGCCTCGTTTCCTCCTTTTGATGTAGGCACATTTATACTACTAATACATGCTTCAAACGTCGCAGCATGGTCAGCGTATACCAATATGTATGACACCCGACTTCCGGGAATTTTCCGCGATTTCCTGACAATGCTCTATGGGAGAATATAAGCATTTCCGCTTTTTTTCCCCCGGAGACCACTTTCATCCCTGATGGATTATATATAAATAATAATGTGACAACAAATTTTAACCACTTCTTGCCATTAATATGGCCTTTGTTGGTAGCATGGCATAAAATAATGATACATGTTTTTTTGTTTTTTTTGGGTACATTAGTTGATTAAGCAGGAGAAATTTCAATCACAGACAATTGCTCTTTCTCATTCCACTGCTGCTTGCCCTGTCCTAGTAATGCCAAGCACCAGGCTAGGTAGCGACAAGTTTCAATTTTTAAGTCATCGGTTTGGCTGGTCCAGGGTTCGAACGCGGAGGTTCGAAACCATGGTCTATCAAAACGGGAGACGGATGCTTAACTCATTCAGCAATCCCTTCTTGTAATATTTATCGATGTCAACACTCTTCATTTTCAGATTCATACAAAGCCGCCTTATATTTTGGGATTCGCCTTAAGCCGTTTTCTATTTTCAGTCCATCC
>CM059203.1:11357128-11424900 GCA_030323885.1 Branchipolynoe longqiensis
GTTGCGTGGTTTTGAGTTTCTGCCATTTTCTTGAGATAAATATTTTTAATACGTTCATTGTTATAATCTACCGTAATTTACCTTTTATTTTAAATGGCTAACTTTTGAGATATTTGAAGGGCAACCATGCACAATTAATTTAGGCAAACACGCCAAAACTCTGACACCATAGGCTTCCACAGTAACAGGTTCTATTCACTTGCCTCCATATTCCCTTCTGTGTGGCGACAAATGTTTGATAAGTGCACCAGTAACTAAGTTAGAAATATAGAATCAAATCTAGATAATTGTTTTAGTTTTGACAATTTTATGTTTGAAAATTATGCTAGCCTGATGCATTTAAAAACTAATCTAATTCTTGTTTTAAATCAGGGCGGGGGATTTTTTAGCCACGAGCTGGGACGGTCACCAATTTCTTTTTTTATTTGGCCTAAGTGAAAAGACAATGGCAGCTGCTCATGATTTAATATAAATAATATATGTACATCTTATCGATGAAGCGCAAACTACCAGATTGCCTCTTTCAGTTTAGGATGAGTTGATTAAATTGATTATTTTTCTGCTCTCTGTGCGTAATTGGCCGCGAATGATGTCATATGTACGTAAGAATATTTCAATGAGTAGTCATGTTCGACAAAAATGCTCAAAATCTATATTTAGTACTTGGCATAATTCTTTGCGACTAGCTTGTCGTGGATGTCCTGATGTGCCAACATGAATATTCAAGCAAACATTCGGTCGGTATAATTTTGCGACAAGCTTGTCGCGAATGTCCTCACTTTGCAACATGAATATTCAGGCAGGCATTCAATTGGACGTAATTTTGTGACAAGCTTGTCCCGAATCTCCTCACATTCCAACATGAATATTAAGGCAGGCATTCAGTTGGACATAATTTTGCGACAAGCTTGTCGTGAATGTCCTCACATGCAAACATGAATATTCAAGCAAACATTTGTTGGAGCGTAATTTTGCGACTAGCTTGTCACAAATATTGTAATTTTGCTATAAGCTTGTCGTGAATGTCCTCACGTGCCAACATGAATATTCGAGCAGGCATTCGGTCAGACAATCAAACCCGTCGTCTATTTTTTTAGTTTGTTGATCCAATTGTGTCATGTTCCTGTTCCTCTCTGCAGGTTCATCTTCTCTGTAAAGAAAGTGTCTTTTATTTGAGGAGTTTGCTTCAAGGTCACCTTGATCTTAACTCTGCTACTTTACCGTATTGAATTGAATAATAGCCCCCTACCCCAATCCTCCACTTTTGACATAAGAGCTTAACTAACGCATGACATAATCGCCTCCTTCAATTAATCGCTTTGTCCGCCATTTCCCAAGTCAATATGAAATCATGTCTATGTCCCGTTAACAAAATTGATGTTTGGACGTCTTATAACACCTTATTTACTGTAGTGAGATTTTACCTTTGTAACAGATTAAGTCGCAGATTGCGCTTGCGATTAATTCAATTGTCGATAAATTTTCAATAAATTGCAAGTGCAATTAATATTATATAATATGCGCTTGCAATTTATCGACAACAATTTAGTTTTAAATGTTATTCCTAATTCCCCCTCCTACCCCCCACCACCCCCACCCACCCACCGCCACTCCAATTGTCACCACCGCTAAGGGCGGCTAGTTAATTGTCCCCCTGGCGACAAATCGCTGAACTACCATACCTGTGTATTGCGGCTTGTCTTTGGGACGGGGACACTTTCGCCTATCGCTTTTGTTGACGCGAACGGATGCCATTTCAGCGGATGAGGGCCCGCTGATGGTGAATCAGATCTGGAACGAATACTTTGAGAGCGTCTCAAACTCCGAACCAGGTTAGCGCAATTAGCGAAGCATGCGCAGTGAAGGCGCTCTCCCAGCACAGGGTCTAGGAGTGTGTGTATGGGGTTTGGCCATGACCCTATTGTGTATGGAGAGTGTCTGTTTTCACTGTAGATTATATAAGGAATGCACTACTAACCCCCACCCCCTCTTCTCCCCCCCCCCCAATCCCCTCCCCTCCTCTCACCCCTCCTGCCACTTCCTAAGCCCTCACTGCCGCCCCCCCCCCCCAACTCACCCTTATACTCCAGGGCCCGTATGCATGGAGCGGTGTTAGCGAGGCAAACCGTGGTTAGGGCGGGATTTCTGGTTTAGCGCCGAAAAGTTGGTATGCATGGAGCAGTGTTAGAATAACACCACGCGTTTAAACTCGGAGATTCTAACCCCAGCCCATAGCAGGTTTACAGCGGTGTTAGTGTTAGGTTAGTGTCAGGATGGACCCCAAATCTATTCAATGCTATCATATTTGACAGAATTAAATACGCAATAAGTGAAATTTAATCAAATTAACCCTAAAAATGAACCGATATTAACGCTGCCACCGCATCGGCGGTGATATTAATATTAGTGCAATCGACGAATGTAAAGTAAACAAATCGCCGCCACCGCATCGACATTGATATATATACTGTCGTCGCGCCGGTTAGTGTGCGTGTGTGGGTCTCAATATATTCAACAGAATTACATACATAATAAGTGAAATTTGATCAATTCAACCCTCAATTCGAACTGATATTTACGCCGCCGCAGCATTGGCGGCATTATTCATATTGTCGAATCGAGGGATTTCCCAAATCTATAAATAACTTCACATTTAGCTAACACAAACCATTTAAGCGCCCATGCATACGGCGTGACATAGTTCTCGACCCCGCCGATAACCGGTGGTAGCTACCCTGTGTTAGAGGGATAACACCACACAAATCTAACACCGCTCCATGCATATGGCCCCAGGGCTGGAGATTTCTCGAAGCATCATCACTGTCCATGCACACCGTATGGGTCCATTAAACCCGGAAAGTTATGGAATTTGGTAATTCACGATTCCAGGCCTGGAAAGTCCTGGAATTTGATACTTGAAAATCCTTGAAAATCTTTGAAAATCCTTGAAAATCCTTGAAAATCCTTGAAAATCCTTGAAAATAAAAAATACTGACTTTTTTATTTTTTAAGTCTATATTCGCCGACACTTGCATGAACTGTAATCGGT
The DNA here is from genome assembly GCA_030323885.1 of Branchipolynoe longqiensis. Classification (NCBI taxonomy): domain Eukaryota; kingdom Metazoa; phylum Annelida; class Polychaeta; order Phyllodocida; family Polynoidae; genus Branchipolynoe; species Branchipolynoe longqiensis. The sequence continues at coordinate 11,360,178 of CM059203.1, forward strand.
GATGTTTCGTATTTAAAGTGATTTTTAGGGGGTTTGTTATCCTATCCTTCCTCTTGCTTTTTATATTAAAATTAAAATTATGTTCATTGTTATTTTTTATGCTTATTCTGTTATTTTTTATGCTTATTTACACTTCACATCTTACGCTGTGAATCGACTATGAATACGTCCGTCTTTCAAGGTACTTTAATCTAAATTAATAAACTATCTTAAAATTTCTTGGATTTTTACACTCAAAGATCATGGAAAGTCCTGGAATTTGATGTCAAAATGGGTACAAACTCTAGACGGGATCCATGGCTGAAGCGGAAAGAGCGCCGCCTGGCTGGTCAACACTGCAAACACACATTTACAGATTAATTTAGTTACAGATTAACTTACAGATCCTCTTCTGGCTGATCTAGGCCCTATTGGGGCTCTAAAAAAATGCCAGTTAAAAAAAATAAAAACTCTTTATTTTAATTATATTTTTGTACACACATATCCTTTAAATGGGCTTTGAACTGGAATATATTCGGTAAGATTTAGATATCATTTCAATGAATAGATTATCTTTGCTAGCGTCTTTCAGGCGGCCTTTAAATTTGAAGGATGTTGAGTGCATAGTCATGGCCTTTACAATTAAAGGCTGGTAGGTGCATTAGATTGTCCTTTACAATTAAAGGCTGTTGAGTTCATAGTCTTGGCCTTTACAGTTAAAGACTGTCGGGTGCATAGTCTTGACCGTCACAATTAAAGGCTGTTGATGGCATAATCTTGGTCTTTAGAATTAAAGGCTGTCGAGTGCACATTCTTGGCCTTTACAATTAAAGCCTGTCAAGTGTTTAGTCTTGGCCTTTACAATTAAAGACTTGAGTGCATAGTCTTGCCCTTTACAATTAAAGGCTGTCGAATGCAGTCTTTGCCCTTTACAATTGAAGGCGGTCGAATGCATAGTCTTTGCCCTTTACAATTAAAGGCTGTCAAATGCAAAGTCTTTGCCCTTTACAATTAAAAGTGGTCGAATGCATAGTCTTTGCCCTTTACAATTAAAGGCGGTCGAATGCATCGTCTTTGCCCTTTACAATTAAAGGCTGTCGAATGCAGTCTTTGCCCTTTACAATTGAAGGCGGTCGAATATGCACGTGTAGTGGTCTGCACTGACCTCTCAGGCAAGTAACCACATAGACAGGTAGGCATGGGGAGCGTGTTGATATCAGGGAGCCTAGGTGGTGTAATGGTTAGCACACTGGCCCGGAATGCAAAGAGATGTGGGTTCGAGTCCCGCTCTAGGCGCAGTATTTCCCATTTTCATCACCCCCACGACACTGGTGCCGTGACCAGGATCCTGTACAAGCTTTGCGCTGTATGGTTGTTGAACCTACCCTGTGTATGTATGTGTTAGTGCATTGCCTGTATGTATGTAATTGTAAGCATTACAAGACTTACAATTCCAGGGGGACGAGTGTAGTGGTCTGCACTGACCTCTCAGGCAAGTAACCACATAGACAGGTAGGCGTGGGGAGTGTGTTGATATCAGGGAGCCTAGGTGGTGTAATGGTTAGCACACTGGCCCGGAATGCAAAGAGATGTGGGTTCGAGTCCCGCTCTAGGCGCAGTATTTCCCATTTTCATCACCCCCACGACACTGGTGCCGTGACCAGGATCCTGTACAAGCTTTGCGCTGTATGGTTATTGAACCTACCCTGTGCATGTATGTGTTAGTGCGTTGCCTGTATGTATGTAATTGTAAGCAGTAAAAGACAGAGGGAACCCACCCACAATTGAGAAAGAAGATGGGAATATTATATTAGTATCAGAGGTTGAGAAGGCTATCAATGATCTAAAGGCAGGTAAGGCTCCTGGAAGTGACCAGATAACATCAGAAATGATAAAAGGACTAGATGAAGTGGGGATTCAAATCATTCATAAGCTAGTAACTGACATCTATGAGACTGGATTTATACCATTGAATATGAATGAATCCATATTTGTACGACTCCCAAAGAAGCTAAAACCAACATTGTGTACTGAGTACAGAACACTAAGCCTGATGAGTCATATGTTGAAGATGATCCTGAAAATAATTTTACTGAGAAACAGACAGAAAATTGAAGAACAAATCAGTAACGTACAAAGTGGGTTTATATCTGGAAGAGGTACACGTGAAGGGATTTTCAATATGAGAATGATTTGTGAACGTTATTGTGAAGTGAACCAGGATGTTTATGCCTGCTTTATTGACTATGAGAAGGCCTTCGACCGAGTCAATCATGAACTGTTAATCAAATGTTTACAAGATATTGGTGTCAATGGCAAAGACATTAAACTAATTGTGAACTTATACTGGACACAACGTGCATTTATAAAAATGGAGCAGGGCCTATCGGATGAAGTTATGATTAAACGAGGAGTTCGACAGGGGTGTGTATTGTCACCATGTCTATTTAACCTGTACACAGAGATGATTTTCAGACACATTGAAGATTGCAAGGGAGTGACAATAGGTGGCATGAACGTCAACAATCTTAGATATGCCGATGACAGTGTAATACTAGCAGACAGTGAGAAAAACCTACAAGATATAGTGAATAGAATCAATAAAGCTGGAATACTATTCAACATGAAGATGAATGCCAGGAAGACCAAAACAATGGTTATAAGTAAAAAGACAGATAAACCAAATGTCAATATAACCATAGATGGCACAAACATAGAACAAGTATCCGAATTCATATATCTCGGACAAAAGATTACAAATGATGGGAGATGTGAGGAAGAAATTAAAAGAAGGATAACAATAGCCCGAACAACATTCTCCAAAATGTATAGAGTGTTAACATCAAGTAAGATATTAATACAAACAAGGAAGCGTATTCTTCAGTGTTATGTGTGGTCTACTCTAATGTATGGGGCAGAGACATGGACAATCTCTAAGAAAATGTACAAACGTTTAGCAGCATTTGAGATGTGGACTTATCGAAGGATGATGAAAATATCATGGACAAAGAAGATCACCAACAAAGAAGTTCTCAGAAAAATTAAAAATAAGAAAAGCTTGTTTGCCACTATACAGACAAAGAAACTTATTTATTTTGGCCACATCATTCGTCAGAGTTCAATATACCGTACATTGTTGGAAGGGAAGGTGAATGGCAGCAGAGGGAGAGGGAGACCAAGAACATCATGGTTTACAAATATTTCACAGTGGACAGGCTTGAATTATTCACAGTCTATCAGAACAGCACAACATCGGGACAAGTGGAGAACCATTGCATCCAACCCTCGACTAGAGGATGGAACTATTGATTGATTGAAAAGACTTACAATTCCAGGGGGACGAGTGTAGTGGTCTGCACTGACCTCTCAGGCAAGTAACCACATAGACAGGTAGGCGTGGGGAGTGTGTTGATATCAGGGAGCCTAGGTGGTGTAATGGTTAGCACACTGGCCCGGAATGCAAAGAGATGTGGGTTCGAGTCCCGCTCTAGGCGCAGTATTTCCCATTTTCATCACCCCCACGACACACGTTACAATTAAAGTCTGTTGAGCACATAGTCTTAAAGTTAAACAGTGTGATGTGATGATGCTTTTTTGACCGTAACCAAAAAAAGAGTCCAGTCTTGGGAATTAGCCGCGTTAGTCTTTACTTCGCTGGACGATGGGCTACCTACAATCCCCGCTTTACTGTGTGCGTCCCATGAGGTTCCATTAGGTTAAGACGCGTAGATTCACACTGCAACTGGTTCTGTAATAGAACTGCTAGTTCTGTTGTTTTGTTAGTGTTATTATTGTGTGGGTGTGTGTGTGGTTGTATCTGTATATCTGTGTGTGGTTGTATCTGTGGTTGTATCTGTGGTTGTATCTGTGTGTGTGTGTGTGTGGTTGTATCTGTGTGTGTGTGTGGTTGTATCTGTGGTTGTATCTGTGGTTGTATCTGTGTGTGTGTGTGTGTGGTTGTATCTGTGTGTGTGGTTGTATCTGTGGTTGTATCTGTGGTTGTATCTGTGTGTGTGTGTGTGTGTGTGTGGTTGTATCTGTGTGTGTGTGTGGTTGTGTGTGTATAGCATCTAGTTTTAGTCACTCCGCATCCATGCCTTGCATGACGTCACATCCGCTCGTCTGCTGCTGTCATGCCTCCTTTGTGATTATGTCAGTATCTGTGGTGAAATTGTAGCCTATATTTATTTATTATTATTATTGTTATTATTATTATTATTATTATTATTTCAAAAAAACCAACACAACCCCCCACCCACAACCAACACACCACCCCAACAACACCCACCACCCACCACACAACACCACCCCCCCAAAACAAACAAACAACAACACAACACAAACAAAACCAACACCAACACCAAACACAACACACCACCACAAAAAAAACCAACAAACCCCACCCCCCCACAACCAACACCCACCCCAACAACCCCCACCCACCCAACCCAACACAACCACTACAGTATTGTTACTAATTGTGAGCAATTGAGGCGAAGACACGAAAGGTATACACAACTCATGGCTGACCCTACTAATGCCCTTCGCTTTTTTTAATTATCGTTATTATCATGACATCGATTGAGTCGAAGACTCAAAAGGTATATAATACCTCATGGCTCAATTTCCTAATGCCCTTCGCTTTTGTTTATTATCGTTATTATCACGACATCAATTGAGGTAAATACGCAAAAGGTATATACAACTCATGGTTGGACCTAATGCCCTTTGCTCCTGTTTGTTATTATTATTATCGCGACATCAATTGAGGTGAAGCAAAGCAAGGTATGCATGTCCACAACTCATGGCTGGCTGCACCCCCTATTTCCCTTCGCTTCTGTTTATTATTGATATTTTCATGACATCAACTGAGGCGAAGGCATAAAAGCTATACATCACTCATGGCTAGACCTCCTAATGCCTTTAACTTCTGTTTAATATTGTTTTTATCGTAACAGCAATTGAGGCACAGCAAAGAAAGGTATACCTGACCACAACTCATGGCTGGCTGGACCCCCTATTTCCCTTCGCTTCTGTTTGATATTATTATTATCGCGACATCAATTGAGGTGAAGACACGAAAGGTATACAGCACTCATGGCGACATCAATTGAGGCGAAGACGTATAAGGTATACACAACTCATGGTGGGACCTCCTAATGCCCTTCATTTCTGTTTATTATTGATATTATCGCGACATCAATTGAGGCGAAGATGCAAAATGCTGGACCTAATGGCTGGACCTAATAGCCTTCACTTCTATTTATTAGAATCATCTTAAAAATTAGATTTGTTTAAAATCATATTTGACACAAAGCACCTGTTGCCGATCAGGAATGAAATCCTTGAGGACACAGGTTCGTGTCGGGAGCATAGGCCATATTCACAGTGTCAGGATAATGTGACCGAGTCGGATATATTGGGTCATGGTGCCAGTAGCCTGATTTCACAGTGGGGCAGCACTGTAATGTCACCATGAGTGCGCACTGTCACAGGTTGGTACCCGTTCTGATATGACCTTAGATGTTGCCAGGATGTCAAACTCCAACAACCAACCAACAGCAAGGCAAAGAGAGTAAAAGAAAGAGAAGAGACAGATTCAACTCTGCCATCAGTTGGCGTTCCACGCGATGACGTATTGAACTGCGTCACGTGGGTCGTGGTGACGTCACGACCAGACGCCGGCCTGCTTAGAATAGACTTGGCTAGTTCAGGTGCAGACACGTAGACCAGATGGGTGGCCAAATGGGTTGAGTGTCCGTCCCCTGTTTTGGGAGATCGGTGGATCCGAACCAATGAGGTCGTGCGTTCGAACCCTGGTCGAGTCAAACCAATGACTTAAAAATTTATACTTGTCGCTTCCTAGCCTTGCGCTCGGCATTACTAGGACAGGGCAAGGACTGGGTGGCTCAGTGTCAGGATAATGTGACTGATTTCCCAGTGGGGCAGTGCTATAAAGTCGCCATGAGTGCGCACTGTCACAAGACGGTACCCGTTCTGATATGACCTTAGATGTTGCTAGGATGTAAGACTACAACAAACAGCAATTGCGCAATCCACGTCATTGACAGGAATCTAGGTCAGTTGTGTAATGCTGAGTGTTGACCAACATGTTGGTTACAGGTACGCATATATATAAGAACATAAACCGTTTTTTGGCAGTTCCCGGTCGAGTCAAACCAATGACTTATCAAATTGATACTTGTCGCTTCCTAGCCAGGCGCTCAGCATTAATAGGATAGAGCAACGACTGGTTAGCTCAGTGTCAGGATAATGTGACTGAGTGGGATATCGGGTCATGGTGCCGGCGGCCTGAATTCCTGGTGGACAAGTGAAAAAATTTGCTTATTTCTATCATTGCTGTTGTAATCATCATCATCATCTGGTCTCATTTAAATGTCGCTTCGTGTGAAAAGAGACTTGACCTTGATCCATGCATTTACCGATCGGACCCGGAGGCCGAATCGGTAGAGCGATGGCTTCCCGTGCGAAAGGTCGGGAGTTCGAATCCCAGCTGAGTCAAACCAATGACTTATAAAATTGAGACTTGTTGCGTCCCTAGCTTTGAGACAGGCGCTCGGCATTATCAGGATAGAGCAAGAACTGGTTGGCTCAGTATCAGGATAATGTGACTTAGTGGGATATCAGGTCATGGTGCTGGTGGCCTGGTCTCCCAGTGGGCAGCACTATGAAGTCGCCATGATTGCGCACAGTCACAAGTCGGTACCCATCCTGGTATTCCCTTAGCTGTTGCCAGGATATACAACTCCAACAATCAACCAATCTTTGTTCAGTGGGGTTAGGAGAGTGGACAATCCTGAACTTTGAGTACGAAATTGTCTATAATTGATCGAGATAGATTTGACAAATCTCCACACGTGATTCCCTGTACTGCTTGGGTTCATCGATAATTATCATCAATATATCGAGACGCGAAATCAAGCGGACAACATTTGTATTCGATTTTTACGCAAGAATGCATTATTAGACCTGTATAAACCAAGCATTGTAGAATAAGTTCCTTCATTACTTCATATTTTTCCATTGCAATAAATATATGGTGTTTTAGTAAAGTATGCCCATGTTATTGTTAGCGTCATTGGTTTATTTGTACAGTGGGCTCCTGTTGGCCTCATTATGGGTGTACTGTTAAACCTCTCTAACCGACCATCTCCACAGATCGACCACTCCCCTATATCGATTGCTTTTTGGGGTCCCAAATAATCGCAAATACAATACCATTGTAATGATTTTAAAGAACTCCCTAAACCGACCACCTCCCTAAATGGACCATTTAAAGTCGTTCCCATGATCGGTCGATATAGAGAGGTATTACTGTACCATAAAACCTCTTTAACCGACCATCTCCACAGATCGACCACTCCCCTATATCGATCGCTTTTTTTGGGTCCCAAATGATCGCCCATACAATACCATTGTAACGATTAAAAAAAACTCCCTAAAGCGACCACCTCTCTAAATGGACCATTTAAAGTCGGTCCCATGGTCGGTTGATTTAGTGAGGTTTTACTGTACATGCTTTTCCATGGTAACCGTTTCAGCCTCTGGCAATATGACTACATCAGAGACTACCTCCACTGTTTGCCCCCAGGGGGCGACACTGTGATTTTCATTGTTACTAACCTTTCCCACGACAATACGACAGAACTTTCAGTCGCTATATACAATAAAACCTCTCTAACCAACCACCTCCACAGATCGACCACTCCCCTATATCGATCGCTTTATTTGGATCCCAAACGATCGCCCATACAATACCATTGTGGTGTTCTCTGTGGTGGAGTGGTTAGAGTGTCTGACTTTTTTCTAGGTCGGACTCCTAATCTGAAGGTCAGTGGTTCGATTCCCCGTGCCCCCAGCTCTGCCAATTTGGCTTTCCACCGCTGCGTATAACTTACAGCGTCATCAAAGGCCGGTTGCTCTCATACCATGTCTATGTGGTGTGGGAGGTTAGAAATCCCTTGGGTCGGTAAAAGTGTAGGCTCAGGCTTTCTATCGACAAACTGTCTAATGGTGAAAACAAGTCTATTCAGACTTATCCATGATGGGCAGTATAAATATTCAAGAAAAATACCATTGTAATGAAATGAAAAACTCCCTAAAGCGACCATTAAATGGACCATTTGAAGTCGGTCCCATGGTCGGTCGATTTAGAGAGCTTTTACTGTATCCATATTTACTGTTAAATAGTTTCCGTGGTTTGTAAAATCTTGGTGGGAATATATCAACACATCCCCCCAACCCCCTCATTTTTAGTTCCGGGTATTTAGGGCACCATTCCTGTATTTTTTTATAGCAACATCTAAGGTCATATCAGGATATGTACCGACTTGTGACAGTGTGCACTCATGGTGACTTTACAGTGCTGCCCGACTGGGAAATCAGGTGGCCGCACCATGACCCTTCTGTGTAGCAACAAATGTTTAGACATAGACATCGTATGAGAGCACCTGTCCTTTGATGACGCTGTAAGTTATACACAGCGGTGGAAATCCAATTTGGCAGACCTGGGGGCATGGGGAATCGAACCACCGATATTCAGATTAGGAGTCTGACCTAGAAAAAAGTCAGACACTCCAACCACTCCGCCACAGAGAACACCAAATTGGGGAGGATCAAATTTAGATCTAAATTTTCAAAAAAGGATGCTTTCATCGGTTTGTGCAGCTTTAAGGTTAAAACGCAATTCTTAATCTCCAAACACACAACTTTACATTCTCTACTCGTAGTCTAGACACACACTCCGCACCAACACCACCACCACCACCGCCATCCACCAACAGCACAACCACTACCACCACCAGCACCACCACCACCACCAGCACCACCACCAACACCACCACCCACACCACCACCACCACCACCACCCACACCACCACCACCACCCACACCACCACCAGCACCACCGCCATCCACCACCACCCACACCACCACCACCACCACACCACCACCACCACACCACCACCACCAGCACCATCACCAACATCACCACCACCACCACCAGCACCGCCATCCACCACCACCAGCAGCACCACCACCACCACCAGCACCGCCACCACCACCACCACCACCGCCATCCACCAGCACCAGCACCACCACCACTACCTCCACCACCTCCACCACCACCACCACCAGCAGCAGCACCAGCAGCACCACCACCACCAGCAGCACCACCACCAGCAGCACCACCACCACCACCACGACCACCACCCACACCACCACCACAACCACCACTTCACTAACTAACACCTCCCCCCCCACACCCCTCCTACTCCCCCGCCCCCTCCCCCCCCCGCCCCCTCGTGACCCCCTTACTAAGACGCAGTTTAGTAACCAAGCAGTGTTGCCATGGAGGCCAGACAAAGACAGGAGAGTGAAACCGGAAGTGCACCTGCCTCACTTCCGGTTCCCTGGGCCCTACTGGGAGCAGGGACCAGGCGGGATGGTCGAATGAGTTGAGCATCCGTCTCCCGTTTTGGGAGATAATGGGATTCGAACCCTGGTCATGTCAAACCAATGACTTAAAAATGTATACTTTTCGCTTCCTAGCCAGGTGCTCGGCATTAATATGATAGGACAAGGACTGTTTGGCTCAGTGTCAGGACAATGTGACTGAATGGGATATCGGGTCATGGTGCGAGCAGTAGGCCTGGTCTCCCAGTGGGGCAGCACTATAAAGTCACCATGAGTGTGCACTGTCACAAGTCGGTACCCGTCCTGATATGACCTTGGTTATTGCCAGGACTAAAAACTCCAACAACCAACCAACCACCCGACTGGGAGCAGTTCTACGATTGGCGAGTGACGAGCAGTTGGAGCTACCCTAGTTACACTGGTCCCACCCACTCACCATCTCGACAAGTTGAGCTACACTGGTCCCGTGTGCTACTCTGCTGTACGGTGTTGTGTTGGTTCCCAGCCAAGTGATGAATCTTTTCCTCCATGTTTACTTGTTATGACATTGGTTTGTTCTCGTTGTTTATATCGCTATCTGGGCCAATTAACAAACAAACAAACAAACAAACAATAACAGACAAACACAGAAAAAAAGAGACATAAACAAACAAAAACAAGCTAAGACAAACAAACAATAACACACTATAACAAACACTAACAAACTAAAATAAGCAATAACAAACAATAACACACTATAACAAACTAAAACAAGTAATAACAAACGATGACAAATAATGGCAAACAATGACAATAACAGACAATAACAAACAACACACAATGACAAACAATGACACAATAACACACAATAACACACAATAATACACAATAGACACACAACAGACAAACAACAGACCAACAACAGACAAACAACAGACAAACAACATAACACAACATACAAACAACAGGCAAGCAACAGACAAACAACAGGCAAGCAACAGACAAACAACAGACAAACTCCAGACACACTACAGACAGACAAACAACAAACAACCAGACAAACAACAGACAAACAACAGACAAACAACAGACAAACAACAGACAAACAACAGACAAACAACATACAAACAACAGACAAACAACAGACAAACAACATACAAACAACAGACAAACAACAGACAAACAACAGACAAACAACAGACAAACAACAGACAAACAACAGACAAACAACAGACAAACAACAGACAAACAACAGACAAACAACAGACAAACAACAGACAAACAACAGACACACAACAGACAAACAACAGACAAACAACAGACAAACAACAGACAAACAACAGACAAACAACAGACAAACAACAGACAAACAACAGACAAAAACAAACTTCTTTAGAATATGTCCGACTTTGTGTCCACGTGGAGTGCTAACCTCAGGAGTTCACGGCGTGCTTCTATATCGAAAGGCACTGTGCAATTTGAAACTGATCGTGTATATCTCAAGCTAAACAAAAGCGTCAGCAGAGGAAAGAGCGTCTCCTTCACCCACCAGACTCTCTGACAGCAGCTACGCACACAAGTCCAATGTGCTGCTGCACATTCCAAAAACAAATTGGACTGGTTGGCTCAGTATCAGGATACTGTGATTGAGTTGAATATTGGGTCATGGTGCCAGCAGCCTTGTCTCCCAGTCGGGCAGCACTATACAATCACCAAGGAGTGTGTTCTGTCAAAAGTCGGTGACTTTCCTGAAATGACCTTGGATGTTGTCAGGGTGTAAAGCCCCGTACTAACAAACAAACCATTTAGGTGGGTGGGGGGGCGTTGAAGCTATGTTTCACTCGAGCAATAAACAACGACATAATTATAACATAATAACAATAATAATGTCGTGGGGGTGTGATGAAAATGAGAAATATTGTGCCTAGAGCGGGACTCGAACCCACATCTCTTTGCATTCCCGGCCAGTGTGCTAACCATTACACCACCTAGGTTCCCTGATATCACCATGCTAGCCATGCCTACCTGTCTATGCGGCTCCTTGCCTGAGAGGTCAGTGCAGACTACTACACTCGTGCCCCTGGAATTGTAAGTCTTTTAATGCTTACAATTACATACATACAGGCAATGCACTAACACATACATACACAGGGTAGGTTCAACAACCATACAGCACGTAGCTTGTACAGGATCATGGTCACGGCAACCAGTGTCGTGGGGGTGATGAAAAATGGGAAATATTGCACCTAGAGCAGGACTCAAACCCACATCTCTTTGCATTCCGGGCCAGTGTGATAACCAATCCACCACCTAGGCTCCCTGATGAAACGACACTACCCATGCCTACCTGTCTATGTGGTTACTTGCCTGAGAGGTTAGTGCTGACCACTATGATAACAATAACAACAGCGATAATAATAATCACAATAATAAGATTAAGAGCAATAACAATTCCAATAACAATGAACAAATTAAGAAAGGAAAGAACATTGGGGTAATTAATAAATCGGGTACTGAAGATAATAATAATAATAATAATAATAAAATATAGATAATAATAGTAATAATAGTAATACTAATAGTAATAATAATAACAAAAAGAATAATAATAATAAGAATAATAATAAGAATAATAAGAGTGATAACCATACCAATAATAAATAAAAAATTAAACAAAAAAACATCAACATTGGGGTAATAAAAAATGGGGTGAGGAAGATATATTGCTGAAATCTGTTCGGGGGCATGTGTGTGGGAGTGTGTGGGAGTGTGTGTGTATGTGGTGGGGGGGGGGGGGGTAGAGGCGAGTATGTGTGACGTCCGGTACATTTACGCAATGAAAACAGCAGCTCCGCAGCGCCACTCCCCGGTGTGGCGGCGAGTAGGTGTACTACGCCACTCTGGCACCAGTTGTGCCAAGAGACTCACAGCGTGAAGACTGGGCCCGGTGTTGTAGTAACTCGTACCAGGAGGCAGCACAGGACCGGGTTGTGGAGGCAGATGGTTGGTTTGATTGATTGATTGATTGATTGGTTGATAGTTTAACGCCCAGTCTGCACGAAAGGACCATATTCACGGTGAAGGAGGCAGATGGAGGATAGAGAGAGATACACAGATGGGGGGAGAGATAGAGATACACAAAGGAGAGAGATACACACAGGAGAGAATGGTACACACAGGAGAGAATGATACGCACAGGAGAGAGATACAGACAGGAGAGAGATATACAGAGGAGAGAATGATACACAATGGAGAGAGATACACACAGGAGAGAGATATACAGAGGAGAGAATGATACACACAGGAGAGAGAGGTACAGAGGAGAGAAGGATACACATATGAGAGAGATACACACATGAGAGAGATACACACAGGAGAGAGATAGAGAGAGATACAGAGGAGAGAGATAAAACACGGGAGAGAGATAGAGATACAGACAGGAGAGAAATACATAGGAGAGAGATATATATATAGAGAGGAGCGAGAAATACACACAGGAGAGAGATAACACAGGAGAGAGATATACATAGGAGCAAATGATACACACTGGAGAGAGATGCACACAGGAGAGATACACACAAGAGAGAGAGGTACAGAGGAGAGAATGATACACATATGAGAGAGATACACACATGAGAAAGATACATACAGGAGAGAGATACAGGGAGATACAGAGAGATAAAACATGTGAGAGAGGTAGAGATACACACAGGAGAGAGATACATAGGAGATAGATATAGATATACAGAGGAGAGAGAAATACACACAGGAGAGAGATATAGATACACAGAGAGAGAGATATACAGAGAGAGAGCGATAGAGATACACACAGGAGAGAGATTCACAGAGGAGATAGATAGAGATATACAGAGGAGACAGAGAGATATAAAGATACACAGACGAGATAGATAGATAGATACACAGAGGAGATAGATAGATACACATGAGATAGATAGAGATACACAGAGGAGAGACACAGAGGTACACAGAGGAGAGAGATAGAGGTACAGAGAGGAGAGATAGGTACACAGAGGAGAGAGATAGAGATACACAGAGGAGATCGACATCTCCTGACCAGCCACTGCAGGGACAAATAGTTTTGCGCCTGTCTTGACATGTTCTTGCCGGTGTGAAACCTCTATTTGCTCCCCGAGAGAGTGCCTCTGGTAACTTGCAAAAGCCAGCAGCACTTCAACACTTTTGCAGGCAGCTTTCATGAAATGAGAGCGGCAGTCAAGTAATGAAAGGAGTCTTTGTCGCATCGTGACCGACAGCATGATGATGAAGTTGGAAATCAACTATGTGGTGCCCAGTTTCAGAAAATAACTTATTTATTTGTGCTAAGGTTTTCTTTTCGCTGTGTGCCTATAAGTTGGGGGTGTGTGAGGGGGAGGGGGGGGGGTGGTGGTTGCTGCAGCTGTACTTGTAAGCACTGCCCCAGATGAAACCCGGCGAGTACTGAGCACTGACGTCGTTGGGGGCGGGGGGGGGGGGGGGAGGAGTATGATAATTCAGACTTGGAGTCTGTTTTGTTTAGTTTTTTGTGGTTTAAATACCAAAACAGTTACCTAGATTTGGTCCCACGTATCCAAGTTAGATGGCGGTTGGTGTCACTAATGCCTCGGTCACAAATGCGTTATGGCGTGCTTGCGCTGACCATAAGTCACCGCATCGGCCAGACTGTATGGTGACGGTTTTTTGCTCGCCACAAGGTGTTGCGTTTTTTTTTAAAGTCGGAGTTATCTTAACTTTGAAAAATTGCAACGCCCCCAAACAACAATCCTGCCAATCCAGACTCCACAACACCGTAGGGTCACCTCTGTTGACACCAATGAAAAGGTTGTAAAATGAATATCAATAGGGTCAAAATTCATGTTTGTGAGATCAATATTAAAAAAGTTATGACTTTTTTTGTATATTAAATATGTGTATAAATTCAACACAAACCATACGATTTGTGAAGAGATAAACTGCAGGCCACAATGCTGTGACATTTGCATAAACCGCAAGACACACTGCAGACCGCAGCACCATACGGCGCCCGCAGCATTTGTGACCTAGGTTTTATTAGGCATTTGTTGCTAGGGGATAGTAAGCCAATTTAATTTGTTTAAACTGTTGATGCAAACGCCTATGGTATCAGAATTTTGACATGCTTGCCAACATAGATATGGCATGTTTTTACCTTCAAATTTCTCCAATTTATAGCAATTTACACATACTAATGTATTGTCATGCGGGACAGGGGTGATGAAAATGGGAAATATTGCGCCTAGAATGGGACTAGAACCCACATCTCTTTGCATTCCGGGCCAGTGTGCTAACCATTACACCACCTAGGCTCCCTGACGTCACCACACTACCCATGCCTACCTGTCTATGCGGTTACTTGCCTGAGAGGTCAGTGCAGACTACTACACTAACCATTACACCACCTAGGCTTTCTGATGTCACCACACTACCCACACCTACCTGTCTATGTGGCTCCTTGCCTGAGAGGTCAGTGCAGACTACTACACTAACCATTACACCACCTAGGCTCTCTGATGTCACCACACTACCCACGCCTACCTGTATATGTGGCTCCTTGCCTGAGAGGTCAGTGCAGACTACTACACTAACCATTACACCACCTAGGCTCCCTGATGTCATCACCCTACCCACACCTAGCTGTCTATGCGGCTCCTTGCCTGAGAGGTCAGTGCAGACTACTGCAGTATTTATCCCAGAAAATAGCAGAAATTCAAAAGCATCGGACTATGCAGCTTTAGATTGAGTTAATCCTCCTAACATATTCTAAATCATAATAGCCTGCTTGGAGAATGTTCGATCCGTGTTGTGACGCACTAACTTCCCCCTCGCTGTCGATTTCTACTCTTCTCCTTTTTTTGGTGTGTGTCCTAGACGACTTTCATTCTCGAGATAGTGAAAATGTGATTTCATTTGTGTGCCCATAGTGATCCTTTTGCGGAATGGGAAATGGGAGTCTTGCGAGTCGAAGCAGCGGAGACAAGTTGGATGTGATACGCAAGGGCTGGTCACGAAACCACGCAGATCAAGTCTTTATTGAATATTAGAAAGCGATGGAATATAGATGAAGGACAAGGGCGATGTGAGTTGTGGCGGTAGTGTCATATTAGGAGCTGTTCGGACTAGACGCCCTATGTGTTGTATGGGCTGAATAGTTTATATTTGCATAATGCATTATATGGCAGATATATGTATGTATAATTGTATCTATATAACTGCTGGTGAAACCTTCCCCTAGTGGGCTTAATCTGAACTACCATTTTCTGGTAGCATTGTGTCTGCTGCGGCCGTGCTGTCAAATGGACTTTGACTGCTGCACCTGGTGGCCAGAGTTAGAACTGTATCCGTGGACTTGAAACTTAGAAGCGACATTAGTTGGACTTACCGCCACCGTCCCTCACGGATAAGAGTTGGAGGTATTTAATTGGAACCCACCCTAGCGGGCACCGTTGAAACTACACAATATGTGCCTATGGTTGGCTACCCCCTGACGGATAGAATTGGAACTACACCACTTGTTCTCCCCCACTAGTGGGCAGAGCCAGAACTACACACCGTCATGGTTCACACTAAGCTCATCATACAGACACGTGACCTGGGAACACGTGATCTGCAGCCGGAAGTGAACTTTAAAGAACCGGAAGTGACCCTCAAGGAAACGGAAGTGAACCCCAAGGAAGTGGAACCGAACCTTGAGGAACCGGAAGTGAACCTCAAGGAACCGGAACTGAACCTCAGGGAACCGGAACTGAACCTTAAGGAACCGGAACTGAACCTCAGGGAACCGGAACTGAACCTCAGGGAACCGGAACTGAACCTCAGGGAACTGGAACTGAACCTTAAGGAACCGGAAGTGAACCCCAGGGAACCGGAACTGAACCTCAGGGAACCGGAACTGAACCTTAAAGAACCGGAACTGAACCTTAAGGAACCGGAAGTGAACCCCAAGGAACCGGAAGCTGTACAGGAAGCTTCGCAGGAAGTTACACCGGAAGTTACAGAGGGCGATGATGGGTATGACCCAGAAGTAGATGGCAGTGCACCGGAAGAGCTCGATAACGAGATAGGTAAAATGCGTGGGGATAAATCAAAATAAAGATGTACAGTAATTATAATTAACAATGGAGGGTGTGGGGGGGGGGGGATTTTGTCCGTATTCTGATATTCGCAGAATCATTCCTTTTTTTCAGACGCTGATTCCTCCATTCTGCATGTGCTCGAGTCAAAGCAATGATTTTAAAATGTATACTTGTCGCTTCCTAGCCAAGCGCTCGGCATTATTAGGATAAGGCAAGGACTAGTTGGCTCAGTGTCAGGATAAGGTAACTGCGTGGGAGATCGAGTCATTGTGGTGGTGGCCAGGTCTCCCAGTGTTTGTGGGGAGTTTTCAGTCGCATTGGTGCGCTGAAGACTGCAAATCTGCGGCACTGTATGGGCACCGCTGATAGCGGTCCCATGTGGTCGGGAGTTGGCTTCCGATGGGTAGTGGTCAGAGAAATTGGGGGTGGGTGGGTGGGAAAGGAAGGAAAAAGGCATCCTAAGAGCCCAACCACAGTCCTCTGAGAGGGCCGGGGGAGGCTGGGTGGTTGGTGTAGTTTTACGCCCCAGTAAGACCCCAGGCCATACCAGGATGTGCACCGACTTGTGACAGCGCGCACTCATGGCAACTTTATAGTGCTGCCCCATTGGGAAATCAGACCGCCAGCACCATGACATGATGTCCCACATAGTCACATTATCCTGACACGGTGCGCCCAGTCCCTGTCCTGTCCTGTCCTGACGCCAAGCGCCAAGCAGCAACAGGTACCTATTTTATAGATCATTGGTTTGACTCGACCAGGATCTAAACTTCAGTCCCTCCCGATTCACCGGTATGCACAGTAAGTCCGGCCAAGGCGAGAGGAAGAAGTGAAGTGAGGATGGGATTAGTTAGGCAGTGAGTGGGGTTACCTGTTAGTTGTTAGTGAAAATTAGTGGTTAGTTGGTAGTCGTGTCAAGTCAGGTATGGGGACGAGGTGGGGCCTGCTAGTCCTCGGTGTCAGGGTCTGGGCGACCGACAGCGTTGATGATATCTGCGATCTAGGATGTCTTGGAAATCCTGGAGAGGATGGCCAGAGTCCCTATTGTCACAGAGTTGGCGGTCAGAGTCCTCGATGAAGTCACTGATGGCAGATCTGTCGACGGCGCCACATGAGGCGAGTATGTGGGCCACATTGAAGATCTTAGTGCCACAGGGACAGCGCTGGAGGTTGGGGACATCAATCCAACGGCGGTATCCAGTCCTGAAGCGGTTGACAGCGACTTGGGTAGAAGTAGGAAGGCCGACTGGATGGGCGATGTTAATTCTGACCAGGGTGTACCAGAGCCAGCTTATTGAACAAGGGTTCCGTACTTGTTCCTTCTGTGTGGCTCGAGAAGCGGCGGTGGTCAGTTTGGTGATGGAGGGAAAGATGGCTGTCTCCATGTCTGCTCGGTTGGCACCAGCTAGAGCGGCACAGTCGGCCTGGTCATTACCATAGAGTCCTATATGGGAGGGGACCCATAGCAGGACTGTGCTGAGGTGTCCCTGATGTCTGGTCAAGATTATAATCTGGATCACGCCGGCAAGGGAGTGTCGGGAATTTGGGCAGGTGATCTCTTTGATGGCATTCAGAGAGTCGGTAATGATGATGGCACTTGAGTTGTGGAGGTCTTCGAGGGCCAAGGTACTTATGAAACAATGACTTATAAAATTGATGCTTGTCGCTTCCTAGCCAGGCACTCGGCATTAACAGGTTAGCGCAAGGCCTGGTTAGCTCAGTGTCATGATAATGTTACTGAGTGGGATATTGGGTCATTCATTCATGCTGGCAGCGACCTGATTTCCCAGTGGGCCAGCACTATAAAGTCGCCATGAGTTCCCACTGTCATGAATCTTGATATGACCTTGGATGTTGCGAGGATGTAAAACTCCAACAACCAACCAACGGCCCATTCCTGATAATGAACATGTCACTGATATTTTGCATGTCACTGACACTGAACATCTCATGGAACCAAACATACAACTGACACTGAACATGGTTCTGACACTGAACATCTCATGGAACCAACCATACAACTGACACTGAACATGGTTCTCACACTGACCATGTCATGGAACCAAACATACAACTGACACTGAACATGGTTCTGACACTGAACATGTCATGGAACCAAACATACAACAGACACTGGACATGGTTCTGACACTGAACATGCCACGGAACCAAACATACAATTGACGCCGAACAGGATTCTGACACATGGTGCTGATGAACACGTCATGACACCGAACTTGTTTCTGACACTGAACATGTTTCTGACACTGAACATGTTTCTGACATCGAACATGTTTCTGACACTAAAAATGGCACCGTGGGCTGGGAGGGGGCACTAACACCAACTTCCGCTGGGTGAGCTGTAGCAGTGACTGGGCATGCTGTGTCCGTAACAGTATGCGGGGGTCCCTCACTGTATGGGAACAGACGCGGTGGCAGAATTGGCAGAGCGCAGGCTTCCCATGCGACAGGTTGGGAATTTGAATCTCGGCCGAGTGAAATCAATGACTTATAAAGCCAGGCACTCGGTATTGATAGGATAGGACAAAGACTGGTTGGCTCAGTGTCAGGATAATGTGACTGTGTGGGATTATCGGGTCATAGTGCCAGAAGTAGGGTTGGTCTCCCAGTGGGACAGTACTATAAAGTTGCCATGAGTGTGCACTGTCGCAAGTCGGTACCCGTCCTGATATGACCTTAAATGTTGCAATGGGTGTTGTATAATAAACACACAAACTGTATCGCTCCATTACCCGTATGTTTGGGGAGCCCCAGCCCCCCCAGCCAATTTCCTCTGCTGTCACCCACTAACACATGCTGGTACCTGGTATGTTCACTAATATACAATCAGGGATGAAAGATCTCCGCGATTTCGCGGATTTCCGGGATTTTTCCTGTAGCTATAAGTGTATACTAATAAGTTGCGCCTGTCCTGATATGAACTTAGATGTTGCAGGGACGTAAAACTCCAACAACTAACCAACCAATACGTTGTTTCATGCTGCAGCACCATCAGGGTATACTAACGTGGTGCAAACGCCACAGCACTAGCAGTGTATACTACTATTACTACCAATGCCTTCATGGCGCAGCACTATCAGCGTATACGGATATGTGATGCAAACACTGCAGCACTAGCAGCGTATACTACTAATACGTGCTTCAAACGGCGCAGCACTATCAGCGTATACCAATATGTATGAAACCCGACTTCCGGGAATTTTCAACGATTCCCTGACAATGCTAAGCCTATGGGAGAATATCAGCATTTCCGCTTTTTTCCCCGGAGTCCACTTTCATCCCTGTAAAATACAGCCCTGTACACCCTCAGTGTTCGCACATATTTAGAATCGAACAATATATTTATTTTAGGAATATCACAGAAAATCAAAACTATCAGATTCTCAGAGATGATATTTTTTCCCTTTTTTAAGCGGATTTCAGGGGTTTTCACAGCCTGGGGGCATTTTTGTGTAAGCGGAAATCTCGGCTTGATTTCCGTTTTTTTTGGGGGCCTCAAACCACTATCATCGCTGATTATGCAGCTGTGTAGGACCGTGTCCTGATCCATAAATAAATGACGTACAAATATACTGAGTACGCATCCCATCTTGTTTAATTCGCCTTCATTCAGAACTTTTTTTTCTTGAGGATTTATACTGCCTTATCATGGATAAGTCTGAATAGACTTGTTTTCACCATTAGACAGTTTGTCGATAGAAAGCCCGAGCCTACACTTTTACCGACCCAAGGGATGTTTTACCTCCCACACCACATAGACATGGTATGAGAGCAACTGGCCTTTGATGACGCTGTAAGTTATCCACAGCGGTGGAAATCCAAATTGGCAGAGGTGGGGGCATGGGGAATCGAACCACTGACCTTCAGATTAGGAGTCTGACCTAGAAACCACTCCGCCACAGAGAACACCGATCAAGGTGGTTATGGCCTCTGTATTAGCGACAGTAAGGTTTGCGCTACTTTGCTTGCGGATGTCGATTTCAGTGAAATACTCGTTTATACCCGTCTTCGATATTTACTAACCCATGCGTCTATACATGTTTCAGTTCGATTTCAGAGAGAAAGCCCATTCAACTATGTAAGCATTCCCTGGCCTACGATACCTTAACAGCTGTGAAGGGTTGTTAGGGTTGAATGACGGTAACACTAATAGTCGCAGATCCCATCCGCCATGGTTACGCCCTAAGTAACGCCCCAGAGAATAACGTTGTTTCAAGATATATAAGTGGTCATTCTCTGAAACTGGGCACTGAAGTGCGACATGGAAATCAAAAGTGAAAACCTTCCAAATAATAGCAAAAAACATTCCAAATAATAGCAGAATCCATGTTCCTGTTGCACATATGTCCATGTTGCGCATATGTCAGAGTTGAAATAAACTAAATTACTTTTTTTATTTATATCTTATGCAAATTGAGCAATATGTTAGTATCACTTGTGTAACATGAAAATCAATGACACATCCAGAACAGCATTTTAACATACGCAACAAAGTCAAACAAGATTTGATTGATTACAGTTAAGCAAACGAGGTTCTTTCTTACAAGAAAAAAGTTGAAACGTGTTTTGTCTAAATGCATTTTGTCAATGTGTAATTTTTCACATTTTCGCTGAAGTACAAAATAGTACAAGCATACTTTTGATATATTTTTTGGGATAGATTAAATAATGTAGCATTGCTAACAAACAATACTTATCACACAGAGGCAACAATAATTATTTGACTTGCTACCAATAAAAGAAAGAATTAATTATCAGCATCGTAACATGGAAACCAAATATATGGTGCCCAGATTTAGAAAATAACCCATTATACAAACTATGACTCCTCATTGATCATGATAATTGTGAGTTACGCCAAGTTGTTGGCCATGTTACTGTCTTTTTAACGCGGTTTTATTGGGTCGCGTCTTTCCAGTTCACAACTCGGTGCACGTGCTGGAAGAGGGCCGGTACTTCTTCGAGGTTGCTGGACTCTCACTTACCGATCCTGACGACCACCTCTATCCAAATGCGAAGAAGCCAAGTCGCATCCGCTTCTCAACCGCCCCAATCAAGGTACGTAGCGTAGACTCTAGCCCATTCACCGTAAAGCTGCTAAGGAGAATTGCATAGAACATCTACCGTAAGAGCTGCCAAATGTATTTTGTGGGGTGTGGTGAGAATTCACAAGAATATTGACCATAAAGCTGCCAAGTTGAAGGTGCGACTTGTATTTTGAGGGTGTGGGGGGATTTTTTAGGGGTTTTTTTTGCTTGAAGATTTATGCTGCCTTTCATGGATAAGTCTAAATACCATATATGTTCCAATAGATGCGCACTGCGCGAGTGCAGACACATGGATGCACGTCTATTCAAAGTTAAACAATTTCATGGATTTGTTTTTGTCGTGCCTCTGAAATAAAGTGGGATTGTCTTATTTTATGTGCATTCAGTCTGAATATGATCGTAAATTTGTGCGCGCTTTCAATCTTGAAATGGGGGACGGGGGGACGGGGGGGTGGGGGGGATGCTCCTATTGGGACATATACGGTAGTCTTGTTTTCACCATTAAACAGTTGGTCGATAGAAAGCCCAAGCCTACACTTTTACCGACCCAAGGGATTAGCCTCCCACACCACATGTACATGGTATGAGAGCAACTGGCCTTTGATGACGCTGTAACTTATACACAGCGGTGGAAATCCAAATTGGCAGAGGTGATGGCATGGGGAATCGAACCACCGACCTTCAGACCTAGAAAAAAGTCAGATTATCGAACACCTGTTGATCCTGCTCTTCGCTTCCAGGTTTGTGCAACTTATGGGGTCGAAGAGTATGACCGCAAAAATGAGGATGTCGACCCAATGGCTGCTTCCGCAGAGTACGAACTCGAGAAGCGAGTCGATCGGATGGACGTCTTCCCAGTGGAACTCGATAAGGTGAGTCAGTCGGATATCGTGACCTGACGAAAGAGATCCAAATCTTTTATAATTTATGATGAAAAAGTCTGTGCAATAATCTATGTGTTTTAAAAAAAATTGGTCACTTGTCTTCCAGCCATGTGATAATACTTTTTTACTATATATATGTGTGTGTATATATATATACAGTAAAACCTCTCTAATTCGACCGACCTTGGAACCGACTTGAAGTGGTCCATTTAGGGAGGTGGGAGGTTTAGAGATTTAGAATATGGTTACAATGGTATTGTTGGAACCGAAATAAAGCGATCGATATAGGGGATTGGTCGATCTGTGGAGGTGGTCAGTTAGAGAGGTTTTACTGTATATATATAAACCTAGCTCCAGTACAATAAAAGGAAGAACCAAGAGGTTGCGGGTTGAGTAGTTTAATCTCTGGTAAGGGATTACGGACCCTTGGCCCTAAAAAAAGAAAAAAATCCTCCGATGCGACTGACACTTGTCAACATCCATTGGAGGTGAGGCGGCCTGAAGGTGGCGCCACCGGTACAATGTTGAGTCTTACGGAGTATAACAATAATAATGTCATGGGGGTGATGAAAATGGGAAATATTGTGCCTAGAGCGGGACTCGAACCCACATCTCTTTGCATTCCGAGCTAGTGTGCTAACCATTACACCACCTAGGCTCCCTGCTATCAACACACTACCCACGCCTACCTGTCTATGTGTTTACTTGCCTGAGAGGTCAGTGCAGACTACTACTACACTCGTCCCCCTGGAATTGTAAGTCTTTTAAATTGTCATTTAATGCTTACAATTACATACATACAGGCAAAGCACTGACACATACATACACAGGGTAGGTTCAACAACTATACAGCGCGTAGCTTGTACAGGATCATGGACACGGCAACCAGTGTCGTGGGGGTGATGAAAATGAGAAATATTGTGCCTAGAGCGGGACTCGAACCCACATCTCTTTGCATTCCGGGCCATTGTGCTAACCATTACACCACCTAGGCTCCCTGCTATCAACTCACTACCCATGCCTACCTGTCTATGTGGTTACTTGCCTGAGAGGTCAGTGCCGACTACTACAATAATAAGTAATATTCCCATATGTATCTTTATACTCCCATAATATATTATGCATCATATATATATAAGCACAATTTACCCACTTCAGAATTCCTAGCCTTACATTAAAGTTGCATAGTCCGATGGTTTTGAATTTCTGTATTTTTTCTGAGATAAATATATTAGATCGATCACTAGTATCTACTTTACATTAGTTCAAAGTTACTTTTATTTTAAGTGGTAGCAAACATGGAAAATTAGTTTTGGCAAGCTTGCCGAAACATAGACTTCTGCAGTAACAGGTTCTGTTAAATTGACTCAGTATTCCCTTCTACGCAGAAACAAATACTAAATAAGTGCAGCAGTATCTAAGTTAGATATGTCAAATCAAATCTAGATAATTGGTTTGGTTTTGAAAATTTGATATTTCATCGGACTGTGCAGCTTTAAGCCACCACCAGCTATCACAATCAATCAAACCTTAAAAATTACATGTGAGATCAATATCGCTTTAATTTGACACATACAGTAAAACCTCTCTAAACCGACTGACCTTGGGACTGACTTTAAATGGTCCATTTAGGGAGGTGCTTGGTTTATGGAGTTAGAAAATGGTTATAGGGGAGTGGTCGATCTGTGGAGGTGGTCGGTTAGAGAGGTTTTACTGTAGTTGACTATTTCGGAATTTTATGTAAATTTGTTAATGTTAAATTTTAGTTTTTCCATGAACCGTCCTGATATTACCTTAGATGTTGCCCGGATGTAAAACTCCAACAACCAATCTTTCCATGAAACCAAAGAGTTCTGCTAACTTTTCACCATGAATATGAGGAGGGTTGTACAGGGCCTGGAAAGTCTTGACAAATCTTGAACTTCATTTGCCCCATTTTAAGGCCTTGAAAAGTCTTGAATTTAACCAATTTTGGGTAATTAGTCTTGAAAAGCCTTGAATTCCACTAAACTGTCCACACTGATTTAAATTAGTCTGAAACCACCGTTCGCCGTAGTTGTTTTTTTCCTGAAATCCAACATGAAAATCGTCTTGAATCCCTGACAAAAACATCCTTGAAAAGCCTTGAAATAGCCTTGAATTCCATATCTTCACATGTGTACAAACCCTGATATGACCTTTGCTGCCAACACAGCGTTAAGCAGCCGACGATCAATTTAAAAAAATGTTCTTTTGGTAAATATGTTTATTCTGCTGAATAAGTCTTTTGTCAGCACCGAAGTACTGGTCTTCCAGGCATTTTTCAATTCAGAGTTATTTACACAAAAAGGTATATATAGAGTAAGGTATACAATAACTGTTGAATACACAATTTGCAGCATATAGACCTATTTCATATGAAGTCAGCATAGGTATTTAGGTCAGTGCGTGTACAGCATGGCTGCAGGACGACACATGATCACACTTCAAACTCAATGGCTATGAGCAATCTTCCTACAGAAAAAGTGAAATATCTCTAAGACTGCACCACCTAGAGACAAACTGCTTGGCTCACATAACAAAGAGATTATATTAAATTTATACGGTTAGGGTTCTGTATTTCTACTAACTTTGAATAAAATTGACGTTTTGTACTGCGCGTACTGGCAGACTCAATACATTGTCAATGGCCATGAGCAATCTTCATACAGAAAAAGTGAAATATCTCTAAAACCACACCACCTAGAAACAAACCGCTTGGCACACGTACAGAAAACATGTTCAGCAAACAGATTATATTAAATTCATACACTTAGGGTTCTGCATTTCTATTAATTTGGAATAAAAATGGACTTTTCACCGCACGTATTGGCAAACTCAATGGCAGTGTGCCTTGGTTCTGCAGCCAAGGTGCGCGTGCATACACAATGTTTGTAAACATTGAAATAGGTCTATAACACAATGAAATTCTGTAACCCAAAAGCCTGTAACCCAATCAATGTCAATTTTTCGCAGGGTCCGGAAGGGCTGGGTCTGAGTATCATCGGGATGGGTGTGGGCGCTGATGCAGGCCTGGAGAAACTCGGCATCTTCATCAAGACACTTACCGAGGGAGGAGCCGCGCAGCGCGACAACAGGCAAGTGTGTGTGTGTGTGTGTGTGTGTGTGAGAGGGAGGAACAAACAGCGTGACAACAGGCAAGTGGGTGTGTGTGAGGGAGGAGCCGGCAGCATGACAACATGCAAGTGTGTGTGTATATGTGTGTGTGTGTGAGGGAGGAGCAGACAGCATGACAACATGCAAGTGTGTGTGTGTGTGTGTGTGAGGGAGGAGCAGACAGCACAACAACAGGCACGTGTGTGTGTGAGGGAGGAGCAGACAGTGCGACAACAGTCAAGTGTGTGTGTGTGTGTATGAGGAGCAGACAGCGTGACAACAGGCAAGTGTGTGTGTGAGGGAGGAGCAGACAGCATGACAACAGGTAAGTGTGTGTGTGTGTGTGAGTGAGGAGCAGACCGCAACAATAGACAAGTGTGTGTGTGTGTGTGTGTGTGTGAGGGAGGAGCTGACAGCATGACAACAGGCAAGTGTGTGTGTGCGTGTGTGTGTGAGGGAGGAGCAGACAGCGTGACAACAGGCAAGTGTGTGTGTGTTTGTGTGTGAGGGAGGAGCAAACAGTGTGACAACAGGCAAGTGTGTGTGTGTGTGTGATGGAGGGAGGAGCATGTGTGAGGGAGAAGCATCGCAACGCGACAACAGGCAAGTGTGTGTGGGTGGGTGGGTGGGTGGGTGTCCGTGTTTATGTATCTATGTGGCTGTGTATGTCTGTGGGTCTGCGTGTATAATTTTCGGCAGATTTCCAGGGTTTTTCTAGGTTAAAAAAATTTAAATATGGGTTATTTCCCCTCACGTTTTTAGCACTGCAAGATTTATCACAAGTCTGTTTTCCACCTTTTTTTTAAAGAAAAATTATTGTAGGTGATTCTCACATCTCTATTTACTTAAAGTTGCATAGTCTGCTGGTTTTGCGTTTCGGCCATTTTTCTGAGATAAATATATTAAATTGATGGTTCTAATCTATGTTACTTTAGTTCGAAGTAACTTTTATTTTGGGTGGCTAACTTTTGAGATATTTGAAGTATAAACATTAGTTTGGGCAATCACGCCAAAACTCTGACACTATTGGCTTCAGCAGTGACAGGTTCTATTAAGTTGACTCAATATTCCCTTTTATGTGGCAACTAATGCTTAATAACTGTAACATTATCTAAAGTAGATCTGTAGGATCAAATCTAGATCAAAGTAAAGCTCGTTTTATTTAATTACGCCTCTAGAGCACATTGATTTTTGTATTATCGGCTATTGGAAATCAAACGTGCGGTCATTCTGACATATTTCTTTGAAGGAAACCTGCTGCTGCCACATAGGCTACTCTTTCCGATAAGGAGCAAGGGTTCTTTTATATGCACTTTCCCACAGACAGGACAGCACATGCCCACAGCCTTTGATGAACCAGTTGTGGACCACTGGGTGGAATGTAAAATAGTCCAAACTGAAAATGTGTCCGCTGAGCAGGATCGATTGGATGACCAACACCTTCACAGGTGGACACTCTACCGCCTGAGCTACATCCCGCTCCCCAAATCTATATTGTTACATTGGTTTTGAAAATGTGATGCTTCATCGGACAATGCAGCTTTATGGTCACGTGATGTTTTCATTGTTTTCAGGATCCAGGTGAACGATCAGATCATAGAAGTGGACGGTAAGAGTCTGGTGGGAGTAACGCAAGCCTATGCAGCCTCTGTACTCCGAAACACATCTGGGCGCGTCAAGTGAGTATTTTTGTCCACTTTTCGCACAATGGTACAATTTTTGTTTTAAACAATAAACCACGTTTTTCTACTTCTTTTCGCACAATGGTACAATTTTTGTTTCAAAGATTAAAACTCTTTTTCCCTATCTTTTCGAACAATGGCACAATTTTGTTTTAAACAATAAAAATCTTTTCAACTTCTTTTCGCACAATGGTACAATATTTATTTATTTAAGTAAAACTCCTTTTTCCATTTTTTTCGTACACTGCCACAATTTTTATTTATTTAAATAAAACACCTTTTTCCTACTTCTTTTCCCACCTTTGGTACAATTTTTGTATTAAGGAATGAAACACTTTTCCGCCTTCTTTTTGAAGAAGACAAACACACCTTTTCAATTCCTTTTCGAAAGCAACAGTTGTGCAGGGTGGACGCATTGCTGGCACGTCGAGGAGAAGTATTGACTCAGCATTCCATTCAATGTGGTGACAAATGTTTAATACCGTATATGTCCCAATAGATGCGCACTGCGCGAGTGCAGACCCATGGATGCCTGTCTATTCAAAGTTAAAGAATTTCATGGATTTGTTCTTGTCGTGCCTCTGAAATAAAGTGGGATTGTCTTAATTTATGTGCATTCAGTCTGAATATGATCGTAAATTTTTATTTGTTCTTGTCGTGCCTCTGAAATAAAGTGGGATTGTCTTATTTATGTGCATTCAGTCTGAATATGAGTGTCAATTTGTGCGTGCTGTCAGTCTTGACAAGGAGTGGGGGGGGGGGTGCTTCTATTGGGTAGCGTGCTTCTATTGGGACATATACGGTAAGTGCATCAGTATCTAACTTAGATATATCTCAAATCAAAACTAGATAATTGTTTTGGTTTTGAAAATTTAATATTTCATCAGACTATGCTGCTTTAAACGGTAAAAGTCGTACTTTACTGACAGCTCCTCGCCCCACCTCACCCCCCCCCCCCCCACTCCTTGTCGACAACTTTGGAGCTTACCTGGGCCACATGTTTGACCTCTTTGACCTCTTGACCATGACAGTTTCCTGGTTGGGCGTGAGAAGGATCCGCAGAAGTCTGAGGTGGCGCGACTGATTCAGCAGTCGATCGAACAGGACAAGATGCGCGCTGAGATGCAACGACAAAAAGCCGAACAGATTGCGCGACTGCAGGACCAGGTTAACGCCAAACAACAGGAGCTCGAATCGAACCAGGAGCGACTTCGGAATCACACTAACGTGGTAGGTTTTGTTCGTTGGGCTTTTACGTCGTAGCAACATCTAAGGTCATATCAGGACGGGCACCAACTTGTGACAGTGCACACTCATGGCGACTTTGTAGTGCCTGCTGCCCCAACTGGGAGACTGGGACCTACTGCTGGAACACCATGACCCGATATCCCACTCAGTCACATTATCCTGACACTGAGCTAATCTAACCAGTCCTTGCCCTATCCTAGTATGAATGCCGAGCGACAGGCTAAGTAGCGGCAGGTTTCCATTTTGTAAGGCAAAATCTAACAAAACCAAAAAAACAGCATTTAAAGAAAAGAAAAAAAAATACATTTGTTTAAATTCTCAGGTTTTTTAATTTGCCATTTGTGTCATTTTTCAGAAAGATTCTATGTATTTGATATATTCTGAAATATTCTACTGTTTTCTGCAGCTATTATTTTTTACTTAAATGCCATAAAATTCTAGAATATTTTAAGCATTCACTCGCGTCCCTGTACTGAGTGTGGTTTGATTACATGTGATTTTGTTATATTGACGTCTAAAAGTGATGGCTGCATTTTTCACAGGAATGACAGAATAACTTTTAATTACTTTTTGCCATGAATATGCCCTTTGGTGTTGGTTGACAAGCGTAAAAAATCAATCCATCAATCAATCAATCTCAACCTTTACGCCTCTTGCATGCTAGGTGCATCCACCACCCTTACCAGAGGAGCCACCGCCACCACTGCCAGCCGAACTCGCAGATCTAGCGACATCACCAGAGGAGGGTCTGATATCACCCACTCGCGAAGTGTTCGATCTCCCCGAAGACTCCTCATCAGATGGAGTCACACCGGATATGGACCCGCAAGTCCTATTCATCAAACTTCAAGAGGTCAGTGTTTCGTCTAATGATATTTCATCTTAATTTTGTTCATATATTTATTTGTTATTGTCATAGACCATGTTCTAATCTGCTTGAGGAATGAAAAGGAGGAACACTTGTTTGTTGTCGTACATTAGTTGATTAAGCAGGGGAAATTTCAATCGCAAACAATTGGTCTTGATAATGGGTTCAGTTGCTGCTATGGTATGAATTTAGAAGCTCATTTCAATCAATCGAGCCAATCGAACCAATCAAACCAATCAAAAGTATCAAACATATCAAATCTTCTGCTTCGCTGGTTGCAGGCGCAGTATAAGATCGCTGTGTCAGAGGCAGAGCTAGCGAAAGTCAAGGCAAAGCTGATCCTTTGGGAGAATGCCGAAGCACAGCGACGCCAATACGAGAAGCACTGCGACGACATGGCCACTCGACTCCGTGAATCTGAGCGAAACCTGCAGGCAGCCAACAAGGATATCTCCAACTACCAGGTCAATTTGTCTGCCTTTTTGGTGTTTTTTTTCTTCTTTTTCTTTAGTACTATATAGTCCTGGGGGAAGGAAGTCTTTCTGTATGAGGAGTCTAGCTCTTCAATACATTTTTTGTTTTATTTAACGATGCCTCTAGAGCACATTGATGGTCTTCAATACAATGCCAGCTTGCGTAAGAAATCAATCAAATGCAGTGTATGATCATTCAAACAGCAGCTTCACATGGTGTTAATAGCAATTCCAGATGAACCGCAGATT
The DNA here is from genome assembly GCA_030323885.1 of Branchipolynoe longqiensis. NCBI lineage: Eukaryota > Metazoa > Annelida > Polychaeta > Phyllodocida > Polynoidae > Branchipolynoe > Branchipolynoe longqiensis. The sequence goes on from CM059203.1 coordinate 11,390,288, forward strand.
CCAGGATACACCCAGCTAACGCCAGCAGATTCAAACTCATTACTGCACATGACAAAACTGAACAGAGCATCCTCACCACATGTAGCGGGCCCTGATGATGGCGTGTCCAACTTGGCCTGAGCATACAGCTCAAACACTCTAATCTAATCTAATCTAATCTAATCTAGTCACAACTGACGTCACAGGTAAAGACAGGGACAGGTAGGCATGGATGGATAGAGGATAGAGTGATTGCCTCAGGGAGCCTAGGTAGTGTATTGGTTAGCATGCTAGTCCCGGAATGGCAAGAATTGAGGGTTCGAATCCTGCTCTACTGTACAACTATGTCACAATAAGTCCGTGGAAGCACTCTCAGGCAAGGAGGATGGGTAGGCGTGGATAGATAGGAAGATTGCATCAGGGAGCCTAGGTAATCTAAGTATGCTAGCCCCGGAATGGCAAGAAATGAGGGTTCGAATCCTGCTTTCTGGGCGCAATATTTTCATAGATGTTTCCAGGACGTAAAACCCCAACAAATAAATCAGTTTTGTTCCCTTTGCACTCCTATTTTCTGGATTAATTCTTATTTGTTCTCAATTTTCTTTTCTTATTTGTTCTCAATTTTCTTTTCTTTTCTCTTGTAGGAACAATTGGAAACCTCAGTGGGCTACTCGCGAAACACTGAGGTCCAGATGTCAGAAGAGTACAGTCAGATTGAGAAGAAGTACCAAAAGGCCAAGAAACTCATCAAGGAATATCAGCAACGGTACCTAAAGACAATCCCCATCTTTCATCTAGTTACCGGCACAACTGCAGCCTACTTTTTCCTATTTTCCCCCTCTTTTCCATGAGGCCCTATTTAGCCCTATTTTCCATTTTTTTAATCCTATTTCTTTTATCTTTTGACCCATTGCATCCTTTTTCTCTCTTCGAAACAGCATAATTTGTCTCTGCTCTGCATACTATTTGTTCTGGATTGTTAGAAACCAGATTTTGAGAATGTCACTTTTGCAACATTTTTGCCCGGAAATATGTCTATTTTTAAAGAAAAATAAGGGTGCACCTACTAAGCGGGGTTGCCTACTAATGCCTAGGTCACAAATGCTGCGATCGGCACATGGTGCTGCGGTCTGGCTTGCAGTTTATGCAAATGTTACAGCGTTATGGTCTGCAGTTTATCTATTTACAAATCGTACGGTCTCCGCAAGGCATCTTAGTTTTTTTTTACATGTATTTAATATATAAAAACGGTGTAACTTTCTTAATATTGATCACACAAACATGAATATTGTACCATATTGATATTCCTTTTATGCTCTTTTCACTGATGTAAAAAAAAGGGTGACCGTATGGTGTTGTGGGGGTACTTGCGGCCTGTGGCATTGCGATTTTGTGAAGTTAAGATAACTCCGACTTTAAAAAAATGCAACATCTTGCAGCGAGCAAAAAAACGTACGGTCTCCGTACGCTGACCCTAACTCACTGTGCGGTCACCGTACAATCTGGCCGATGTGGCGAGTTACTCTCACTGCAAGGACGCCATAACACATTTGTGACCGAGGCATAAGCTGGGTAATACGATAGACAATGAATGAAATGGAATGAGACTGAACAAGTAGCACAGTCTGATCATACCATACATTAAAATTTGAACTTCAATCGCTTGTTTCCTGTTTTCCTACTTTTTGATGTGCAGAATGTCGGGAATGATTTACAAAATTGATACTTGTCGCTTCCTAGCCTGGCGCTTGCCATTAAAAAGACTGGTTAGCTCAGTGTCAGGATAATGTGACTGAGTGGGATATCGGGTCATGGTACTGGTGGCCTGGTTTCCCAGTGGAGCAGCACTGCCATGAGTGCGCACTGTCACAAGGCGGTACCAGTCCTGATATGACCATAGATGTTGCCAGGATGTAAGACCTCAACAAACAAACAATTGTATTTATGATTAGTGAATGCTGCCTATGACCAAATATCATGCTTTTGACCTCTTCTTATTTTTAATTGATTTATTTTTTTTAGAGAGCGTGACCTTATTGCAGTACAAGAGGCCCAACAGCATCAACAGGAGGAGAAGGATCAACAGTACAACAACATCGTCAAGACGCTCAAGGACAGGGTGAGTGCAGTTTATAGATCTAGTCGCGTGAAATACAGCAAGCAATGTAATTGGACAGGTCCCATAGCCCAGCCTGACTGCTGTACCATTGAAACAAGGGGACAGGTTCCCTAGCCCACCCTGACTGCTTTATCACCACTTACCATCATTTACCTTTACGATAATCATAGTGTATTATATCCTAATATTAATAATGAAAAGAATAGTACAGTAAAACCTCTCTAAATCGACCGACCTTGAAACCTACTTTGAGTGGACCATTTAGAGAGGTGGTCGGTTTAGGGAGTTAGAATATGGTTACAGTGATATTGCTGGGATGCAGGTATTGCAGGTATAGCAATACCTCAGGGAGTTTGACGCCCCTGCCCTGCAGAGTTGTAAACCACTGCCTTGTGGCACAGGTTCTTGACAGAACCGAAGGCTAAGGGAGCAAACCATAAACAGAAAACCATGTCACTATGGCAGCATTAAGGGCGGTTGATGTATGGAACTCCCAACATCTCCCGACCAGCCACTGTAGGGACAAATAGTTTTTCCCCTGTCTTGACATGTTCTTGCCGGTGTGAAACCTCTATTTGCTCCCCGAGAGATTGCCGCTGGTAACTTGCAAAAGCCAGCAGGACTTCAACACTTTTGCAGGCAGCTTACATGAAATGTAGAGGCATTAAGACTGACTAATGGATGCAACTCTCACAGCAGAGAGCTAAATGGAGAGGGGCAGTCAAGTAATGAAAGCAGTCTTTGTCGCATCGTGACCGACAGCATGATGATGATATTGCTGGGACCCAAATAAAGCAATCGATATAAGGGAGAGGTCGATCTGTGGAGGTGGTCGTTTAGAAAGGTTTTAATGTATAGTGAATTAAAAAAATACTTGAAGCACTTTAATCTGTGCCATACATAAATAAAATTTGTGATTTTGTCCGAGTAAGAAAACTACTACACCTAATCAAAGACAATGTACCTTGTTTTCCATGGATGGCACCACTGCATGATTATTTAAGAAATTCCTATATGAAAGCGCTGAGGGGTGCCTTTTGTCGTACATTGTCTTTGGTAGTAGGCGGTACATGAGCCTCACAACCATGCGGTGGCGGCTGGGACTGCCCTGACCACTGCTGTCTGTTTATGAAGACAGGTGGCAGCAAGCTAGACGGAGAGAGGGTCCCTGTGTGGACGCCCTCCTACTGTGACTAATTAGCAGCCACCCCCCCCCCCATCATGAGAGGTTACATACGACCTGGCTGGTCAGTGGGTGGGTCACTTGGTTCTCTGATGCCACGGTGGGCGGAGTAAAAGGAATTAAACCTTTGAAGCATATGTTTACTTTCGTCATCTTCCCTTTGCGTTGTGACGACTAGAAACTGGCCGTACACGGCCTATCACACATATATTCCTTACATGAATATTCGCTATGTTTTATGTTCTGGAAATATCAATGTGTATTTCATTTTAAACTACTACGAGAATAGTCTGATGGACTGGGTGTTGTCATATTTCTTCGATAAAGTTTCTTAGATTACAGGCTGCTCTTCTGTAAATTAGATTAACCATTCTTTTAATACATAGCTAATGTTTGGATAGTTGAAGTTAAAGCATTGAAATTAAACTGGTTCTAAAGATAGTGCGGTGCACAGGTTAAAGCTAGGCTCCGCATCAATCCCTGGTTGAACTGTCATTAACTGCCCTCTGCTTGAGAGAAAGTTAGAAAAATATTACCTCGCAAAATGTAGTTCTACGTCTTAGTAAATTACGAATATTTTATCCAAAAATGTTATCCAAAAATTTTAACGATGAAAAAAAAGCGAGTGTAACTTATTGTGAGCGTCATTTCTTTTTATAAAAAGAATTTTTTAACTGCAAAAATGTAACAAAGCAATAACAATTAAACAAATTCATCGAACTCGTTTGCGTTTCGTTTCTCCGTATACTGTTTCCGTACGTTTTTTCACTCAATCCGCCGGTTGTCTGCTTTTCGACCGCATCTTTTGCGTCAAACCGGAAGTGACGTTTGATCGCTACCGCAACTCGGCTCTATTAGAATTTCCTCGCCGATTCAGGCGAAAAAAGTCGGCAATTTAAAGAAGATCATTTATATTCGGATGGGAAAATATAGTCTAGGTGCCTCAAAACGAAGCCCGATGGCACTGTAACTTGTAAAAGGCATTTGTAGCGACAGTTTCTCAACTTATTTGCTATCGGCGCTTTCTTAACTTTCTCAAAACCACTGCGTCTCTGAGTTTCGCCACAGGTAAACAAACCATCTGTAAAATTGTGAAAATCTATTTAGATTGTTTATGCAAACTATGTTTTCAGCTCTTGATTCCCCGTACTTTATTAAAATGAAGAAAAGAAATGGTCTTTGTTGGCGTTATTAGTGATAGGCACCAGTTTTGTAATAGATTTAATATTGACAGCGTCCGTGGTTACCATCGTCTGCAACATGTCATGGCTGAAAATTTATCAATTTCTTGTTTAAAACATCATCATCATCATCATCATCATCATCCTGCTGTCAGTCGCGATGCGACAAAGACTGCTTTCATTACTTGACTGCCGCTCTCCATTTAGCTCTCTGCTGTGAGAGTGATGTCCATGAGTCGGTCTTAATGTCTGTCAGCTTCAGGTTTCTCTTGATGGTATCCTTGAACCGGAGACGAGGGCGCCCTCTCTCTTTCTGTAACCAGAAGACCGTTGAGAATAGAGGATCTGCTTTGGTAGCGTGTCTGATGACATCCTCATGAGGTGTCCAGTCCACCAGAGATTCTTTACAAAAGCATTAAAAAATGCTAAGAAAAACTGTTTCATTAATCGGTATAGTTGCCAACCGATATTGTGCTGTAGGGATTTTCTCAAATACTAAATGCGTTCTGAGATTGTCGAAAAATATGCTTCCTTTTGTAGAGCTGATTTCTAAACTAAATTCTAGTTCAATCAAAGGCTTTACAAAGATTAATATTAGGAAGTGGCTATTCATACGGGATCGTGTCAATAGCAAGAGCGCTTAAGTGAATTTGTGGTATACCCTCTTTAGTCCTTTACAGCATTACTGGGACATCACATCACTAATAAATCTCATCAAATGAAAAATAAAGGTCTGTCATGTCAACTGACCTGGATTTATCTGACCTTTTCAGGTGATTCGATTGGAGCGTGAACTCACGGAGGCGCAGTGTGCAGCCGGACTTCCGGCTTCGAAGCACCAGGACAGCGAACAGTTGGACCTGTCCCCACCTCACCCCTCTGCACCACCGAAGAAGGTGGAGCTGCGGCAAGTTAGCACAGACCTGTCTGAACTGTCCGAAGATGAAGAGATGCCATCACCGGAGTTAAGCCCAGGTCAGTGACCGTGCGCTTGCTTTCCGGATATCCATTGCGGTGGCTGGCGGCAACCGGCCCAGTCTTGATAAAAAGGTTTTATTGGACTAGCGCAGTCTGATATCACTTTTGAGTATATTGCTGTCGCTGGTTATGCATTAAATACCATTAGATTACAATTTATCGCTAATCAAAAAGATTGCGCTTTAATTATTAGGGATATTTAATGTAGGCACTATGTGGCCCTAATATGAGGTTTCGGTCCTCCCAGTTCTTGCGGAATGTGTAACGAACTCGGGCAATGCAGGGTTGCCAACCCTTACGTTTTTGCCGTCAGGTGTATGATATTTTCTGTCCCATCATGACCTGACGCCGATCTACCGGTTTTTCATTTTCCAGTGTTGGCAACCCGGCAATACCATTTATATAGTAATATTATATCAATCTTACTGATTATTTGTAAAAGGATTTCTGGGGGAGTACCTCCAGACCCGACAATATAACATCCCTCTGCATTAACTCTGTTGCGAAATGTTCAGGTATGATGTGTCATAGAATAGAGTTGCTGTGTTTTTGTTGCCTGCAAATTTGATTTCTTGTCAAATTAGGATTTTTAACGTGCATAAGCCATGGTTCGTACTGGTCATAAAAAACCTAAGTACTAACTTTTGAAAATGCAAAAATTAAGTACTGAAAAGTGCTACAATTATACAAAAATTATTATAAATCATTAAAAATTACATAAAAATAAGAAAGATTTGATTCATAAGAGCACCGAGCATGCTGACGTCACAAATCTAACTTTGTTTAGCCTGACTTTTTCACGACGTAACTTGCACTTTAGGGTATTTTTGTTATTAGGCCAAGTTAATTGTTTGTATGCAGTGACTCTAGGTAGGCTTATGGATATTAGTTTCGCAAACTGTATTTATGTCAAGGTTGAACACTTGTTCTTTGAAAGGTGACATTTGGTGTTGGTGTCATTTTGAAATAATTTCCCAGGGTTACTGCAGACAGACAATTTTGGGCCAACGTAGGCTGTCCTCCAATGTAATCTTTGGAGGACCTGATGGGCAATAGGACTAGTGGAACATACGCGGAACCTGGAGTTATTGCATGCTGAAAAAGCTGTGGAATTTCTTCATTTTGGTCTTTGAAAAACAGTTGTAATGGTCCTAAAAAGTCATTAAAAAGTCATTAAAAATGAAGCCTAAAAAAGGGTGGGAACCCTGTAAGTAGATATTGGGAGATGTCTGCTTACTGTATTGTGTGCTGTTAGTGCTAAACAGAAACGTCTTGCGACTAGATGACGCTAGACCAAACATTGGTAGTTTGAATTGTCAATGTAATGCACCTGTCACACCTTACCGGACACCACCGGACAAAGAATTGTCTAGTCCGGTGTTCTCCGGTACACAAAATGTATTGAAATCTATCGAAATGGAGTGTAATTAGGTCAATTGCCGCCGGACAACCGGATAAGTACCGTACATGTACCGGACGAGAACCGGACACGTAACGGATGGGTACCGGACACCAACGGATGGACCGGACATGTACGGATAGGTACCGGACATGAACCGGACACCTCAGTCCGGCGGTGTCCGGTAGAAGTTTTGTGCATGTTCAAAACTTGTACCGGACACCGCCGGATGGGTACCGGACATCGCCGTACAGTACCGGACAGTGTCCGGTTCTCGCCCGGATCCCCAGTCCGGTAAGGTGTGACTGGGCCTTTAGCCATGATGTGTGTATGTATTTGCGTAATATGATACCATCGGCCCAGGGGTCTGGCGACATAGCATAAGGGATGGCGGGCCTGCTATCTGTTGTCAGCGTAAATTTACTTATTTAGTAAACCCGTCATGCATTGGCAGCAACTTACACATACTGCCTATAAGTTTCCACCAGCTCTATCGATTCCTGCCGTCCACTTCGTACCAGCTCTGTCGATTCCTGCCATCCCTTTCCTACCAAAGCTACCCGATTCCCGCCATTCCTTTCCTGAATACTGGGGAGACTTCTGTGGCTGACATTTGCAAAGGACTGCACAGATCTTTCAAAGCTGTATATGGGCGCTGGTTTGATTAAGCGAGGATAATATTAAACGGTGAATTTAAGTGCGGTTTGAAACTTGTGTTGCTTTTAAGCACTGGAAACCTTGAAAGAAAGTTTATTGTGTCATATGTTGTTGCGTAGACTTGATTTATTCAGGTTTTCTGACTCATCGCTTTCTCACATCTTTGGCGCATTGATTTTCATCTTGTTGTGAGAATGATTTCGCCTGGCGTGGTGGTGGAATGAGAAGGGCGATGATCATTTCCTGTTTGGATTATCATGGGATCAATCCCTGGCTTAAAGTTGCATAGTCTGATGGTTTTAGGTTTCTACTATATTTGTTTTAGATAAATATATTTGGTTAATCATTATAATTATAATCTATTTGGTTAGCTTGAAATGAGTTTTTAAATAAATGGCAAAGTTTGGAGATATTTTAAATCTTTGAAGTTAAGATGTTCAAAATTAATTTTGGCATGCACATTGAGATGCTTGATTGATTGATTGGTGGTTGCTTTACGCTGTGTCGGCAGCATAGGCCATATTCGCAGCGAGAAATGTTTGTTTTTTGTTCAAACCATTGCTTTTACATGTAAAAGCAGACAATCAATAAAATGCCAATAGACACTCATTAAATTAGAAAGCTCACAATCATATATTTGTGGTCACGGGAAACAAATTCCCATAGGAAAAGAAAAGTTTGATTAATAATTGATAGAATTTATTTAGTAAGCTACTAATGAGGTGGTACAGTCCATCTGCCCTCAAAAAGCCTAAAATGTTTTCCTGTTTTACTTTAGTAAAAAGGTCATGCATACTGTCTGCAGTGTAGAATTGTTGGCACAGGCCAAAAAATCAACGCAACTTAGTCAAATTAGCGGGGACTGACACCCAATACATTCAGGGGGAGGTTCCCCCTTGAGCAGAAAAGCATGTGTAAGCCATGAGTGGTCAATACGGCAGCGGCTAAGGACCACTTGGTCCCGCCGACCTCCCGCATGAGTCTGTGGTGGTTTTCCCACAGATGGTTCAATTTCTTTAAGTTTATTAATGTTTTCATCCCACTCATGTTGCCATCTGGATTTTATGTGGGTGGCTATTAGTGGTTTCAGATCAGAGTGAGGGATCAGACACGGTTCAAGATCACAGTTCAGGGCCTTCTTTGCAGCCCGATCAGCTCGTTCATTTCCTTGTATGCCGGCATGGCCAGGCACCCAGCAGAGATGGATGTCATACCCATCCGTTGCCAGTTGGTTCATTTTATAAATTACCGTTGCCAGAATAGGGTGATTCGTTTTCATTCCAGCAACAGCCAGGAGGCAAGAGAATGAATCACTGCATATACCATTGTTAATGTGGTTGGATACCTCGATACACTCCAATGCGAGAAGGAGTGCTCGGGCTTCCGCAGTGAAAATCGAGCTCTGATCGGGCAAGCGTACACCAAATTTTTCCCGTCGGCAGACTGTCGCAGCAGCTACCCGGCTTTGGTCTTTCGAACCATCGGTGTATATGGAGAGGTGGTCTGCAAACTGGCCTTTTTTTAAATTTTTTTTTTTTTATTGAGGCTGTATTTATACTGTCCATAGCATATAAGCCCGGGTACCCAGGCTTGTTTTCAATGCTGGCCAGTTGTAGTGTTGGCGTTATCTTACCACACAGTGGCTGCTGACAAGGTATTTGATTGCCTGCATTTCAGTAGCAGATAGATAATTGGTTGGTATGGTTAGTAGCCTATGTTAGTTTTTTTTGATTTTCTTGGTATATATGTTTTTATTTTTCTACTCTGAATCTCTTCATGCAGTCCTTGGTACTCGAGTGGATGTGTCCCAGACTTCCTCAGTTCCGTGAGTCGGAGGATCACCGATGGCTTCCTCAATGACCACGGGGGATGTTCTGGGACTTCGGCATCCTCCAACACATCCAAATCCATGCCCAAGGCCTCCAAATGAGGTTTCATTCGGAGCCACAGTGGCCGGATGTAATTCGGCCTGGCTTCATACCTAGATTTGTCATGTTGCTCGAATAGACAATTGTGTGCAGGATTCAATGCATTAGTTTTTATCTTGACTCTGATCTGGCCAGTTTGATTCTCCTGTTGTTAAGTGATGGTTCATTGGCTTCGACGTAGAGGCTCTGAACCGGTGAGGTGTGGAAGGCCCCAAGGGCCAGGCGCAGTCCCTGATGATGGATCGTATCTAGCAGCCCAATATATGATTTCCTTTCGGAACCGTATACTACGCTGCTGTAATCCACTCGTGACCGAACCAAGGTTCTGTACACGGAGAGCAGAACATCTCTGTCCGCTGGACAGCACCCTAAAAATATCTAGCACTTTCAGGCATCGTGTTTTCAAGTACTTTATATGTGGCACGAAAGACAGTTTTGCATCGAGAATGAGGCCCAGAAATTTGGTTTTCTCAACGACTTTAATGGGATGCCCATCAAGGATCAGCTCCGGTTCCGCATGCATTCTACGCAGCAGGCAGAAGTGCATGCAGACTGTTTTGGTCTTGGAAAATTTGAAACTGTTCAGAACTGACCATCGATGGATCCCATTTATGCTTGGTTGTAGCTGTCTCTCTATGACGTTCATGTTAGCTCCGCTGTAATATAAAACAAAGTCGTCCACGAAAAGACTACAGGAAACCCACCCGCTTTACAGCAGCAGCAATACCATTGACCTTGACCCCGAAAAGGGTCACGGCCAGTATGCTGCCTTGAGGTACTCCTAGTTCCTGTGAGTGTAGGCTGGAATAGGAAATGCCTGAAGGCTAGAAATTTCCTGATGAAAATTGGCAGGTGGCCACGAAGGCCAATCGCATGAAGATCCTCCATGATGCCATGCTGCCATGTTGTGTCATAGGCTTTTTCGAGGTCGAAAAAGACAGCCATAACGTGCTCCTTCTTAAGGAAAGAATCTCTTATGAAGGATGCTAACATTGAGATGCGAACCTCCATAGGCTTCAGCAATAGCAGGGTTGTGTTAAATTAATCTGGTATTTTCTTGAAGATTTATACTGCTTATCATGGATAAGTCTGAATAGACTTGTTTTCACCATTAGACAGTTTGTCGATAGAAAGCCTGAGCCTACCCTTTTACCGACCCAAGGGATTTTTTAACCTCCCACACCACATAGACATGGTATGAGAGCAAACTGCCTTTGATTATGCTGTAAGTTATACACAGCGGTGGAAGTCCAAATTGGCAGAAGTGGGGGGCACGGGGAATCGAACCACTGACCTTCAGATTAGGAGTCTGACCTAGAAAAAAGTCAGACACTCTAACCACTTCGCCATAGGGAACACCATATTTACACCGTATTTTCCTTTCTATTTGGCAACAAATCTTTGATAATTGGACCAGTAAGGTGGCTATGTAGGACAAAATCTATGTAGATGTTTTGGTTTCGAAAATATGTTTCCATCGGACTATGCAGCTTTAAATGGCCTTCTTTTGGTAGATCATGGGATTCGAACCCATGGGTTCGAGTCAAATCATTGACTTGAAAATTGATACTTGTCACTTCCTAGCCAGGCGCTCGGGATTATTATGATATGGCAAGGACTGGTTGGCTCAGTATCAGGATAATGTGACTGATTGGGATATCAGGTTATCGTGCTGGTGGCCTGGTCTCCCAGTGGGGCAGCACTATAAAGTCGCCATGAGTGCGCACTGGCACATGTCGGTACCCGTTCTGATATGACCTTAGATGTTGTCAGAAGGTAAAACCAAATTAAATGGCGTTCAGAATTACAAGGGTACAGCCAAGCTGCAGTGGAATGAGGAAGACCAATTGTCCACGGTTGAAATTCCCTGCATCTGAATCGAATGTTTATAAAAAGACAATTTAAAGAAAAAGTGTCATAGTCCGCATTTCAATGTCGTGAAAAGCCTTGAATTTAACCTATTTTGGGTAATTACTCTTGAAAAGCCTTGAATAACATTAAACTGTCCCCACTGATCTAAATTAGTCCAAAATCGCCATTCCGAATGGTGATTTCTGACTAAATCCAAATGAAAATAGTCTTGAATTCCAATCAACGACAGCCTTGAATTCCATATCTTCACATGTGTACTGACCCTGAGATTTAAAAAGAAAAATAATAGGTAAAAATATTTGTATGTAATTATAATTAATTTATTATTATTCAATTGTAATTATAATTCATTTATGCGTATTGCATATTTACAATGTGTTATAAACCATTACCACACAAGCCTTGATTTCTGAACTGCTTGAATATGGGTGGCTAGGATCTACATATATAAGCCCATTTATCGGTAAATTCTAGGCACCAAGTAATTGTACCGAAGCAGCGAATGAGTGTACTTTACGGGGGCGGTAAAAAAATTGTTTATTCATCTAAATACAACTGTCCTCCAACACCGAGGCAGAGGTTATTGGCCATGTTTAACTTCAGTCGTTTACACAATTTATTTACAAGAACAATGTTAACGATAATTAAATATTGTTATTTATATTCAGCTAATTAAGTGGTTGTGGCATATCTAGTCGGGATCACACATTCCGTATGTGCATTTATATGTAGGCGGTGTTTTGGGCGGGTTTCTCTTGGAGAGTTGTGTTGGTATATATAGTCGGGCTTTAGGTATATTTCAAATTTAGGTAACCCAAGTGGTTGCGATGGATCGAGTTTGTAGCAAGCGTTCAGTGGGTTTTCTTTAAATTTTAAGATTTTGTCGTAGATGTAATATGTAACCAGACGCGATGGCCGAGTGAGTTGAGTGTCCGCCTCCCGTTCTGGTAGGTCGTAGGATTGGAAATCCTGGGTTCGAACCCTGGCAGAATCAAACCAATGACTTATTATTTTTTTTATTTGACCTTATGTAAAATTAATCAAATTTAATGAGATACAATTTCACTGGTTCGTCATTATTTGTGATTCAGTTGGTTCCAGAATATGAAGCGATCACCCACAACCACCGCACTTATGTAATTGTAAAGTATTTATGCGTATAACATAGTGCCATTGTGTTGTAGACAAGCAAGCGCAAGCCACCTATGCCTCGTGTTTGTGTTGAGGCAAACTGTATATTTTGTTGTTGGTGTTAGACTTTTCTGGCAAGTACGCCTTTTAAGAATCGCACGGTCGAATGAACATACTCAACCACTTTTCTGGCAAGCATGCCTTTTGAGAATCACGAGCTCGAATGAACATATTCAACCGCTTCATATATATGTAGTAGTCTGCACTGTATGTGTTAGTGCATTGCCTGTGTATGTATGTGTTAGTGCATTGCCTGTATGTATATAATTGTAAGCATTACAAGACTTACAATTCCAGGGGGACGAGTGTAGTGGTCTGCACTCACCTCTCAGGCAAGTAACCACGTAGACAGGTAGGCGTGGGTAGTGTGTTGATATCAGGGAGCCTAGGTGGTGTAATGGTTAGCACACTGGCCCGGAATTGCTAGGACGTAAAACAACAACAAACAAACAAACAAGCCGGAATGCAAAGAGATGTGGGTTCGAGTCTGGCTCTAGGCACAATATTTCCCATTTTCATCATCCCCACGACACTGGTTGCCGTGACCATGATCCTATACATGCTACGTGCTGTATGGTTGTTGAACCTACCCTGTGTATGTATGTGTTACTGTTAGTGCATTGCCTGTATGTATGTAATTGTAAGCATAAAACTTACAATCCAGGACGAGTGATAGTCTGCACTGACCTCTCAGGCAAGTAACCACATAGACAGGTAGGCGTGGGTAGTGTGTTGATATCAGGGAGCCTAGGTGGTGTAATGGTTAGCACACTGGCCGGGAATGCAAAGAGATGTGTGTTCGAGTCCCGCTCTAGGGTCACATTTCCCATTTTTATCACCCCCATGACATATATGAGCCTGTCTCAAAAAGTGCTAACTCTTCGTTTTTTTGTCCATTGTATCGATTGACACAAAACAGCACAGAAACGGTTACACTGAAAACACAAGGACATTTGCTTCAAATCAATATGTATTCTGTTGGAATTATGAAACACCATGTAAGAAACAAATCAGTTTATCCTGAGCAAATGCATAAGTAGATAGTGTGTTGATCGTTAGTACGGACAAAGTTTTGTCCCATATTGCTTAGCATCTTTTGAGACAGTCTCATATATATAATAGTTGACCTACATAATGAACAAGAGGAAGACATGATAGTGGGTTAGAGTGTATTTTCTCTGGCTCGAGGAAGTGAGCAGGCGAGCGGTGGCGCCACCGTCAGAGTTGAAGCCTGAGCAGTAGGTGGGGAGTCCTAGGCTCAACCACCCGATTACTGGTGGGTGGGTGTTAGGATGGTATAGAATTCCGGGTTATTATACTTGTATAATTCTTTTACAGCATATATATATATATATATGGTTGCTTATCCGGCTTTCGAAGAACATGCGCGTTGGTCAGTTATAAACTTGAATATAATATTAATACTGTGAACTCGAGCTGCCCAGATTGCGTAAAGAAAACAGAAATATCGCTGGAATCGAATGTGAGTTTTCAAATCCCTTCAGAAAGGTTTGTGTTCGCGTCTGATTTAATTTGGTTGAATTCAGTTGGACAAGTTCAGTTGTTAGTTGGTTATCCGTTTAATGTTTTGCTCTTTTCATTTTGTGAAGTTTGAAAGTTGATCAAATACTTAAAATCTGAGATTAAACCGATTGTTATAACCTATGTTGACCAGACGTGATGGCCGAATGAGTTAGAGCGTCCGCCTCCCGTGCTGGTAGATCGTGGGGTCGTGGGTTAGAACCCTGGTCGAGTCAAACCAATGACTTAAAAATTTATACTTGTCGCTTCCTAGCCAGGCGCTCAGCATTATTAGGACAGGGCAAGGAGTGGTGTGCTCAGTGTCAGGATAATGTGACTGAGTGGGATACCAGGTCATGGTGCCGACGGCCTGGTTTCCCAGTGGGACAGCACTAAAGTCGCCATGAGTGCGCACTGTCACAAGTCGGTACCCGTCCTGATATGATCTTAGTTGTTGCTAGGATGTAAAATAACAACAAACAAACAAACTATAACCTACTTTGCTTTAGTTTGAGGTACCTTTTATTTTAAATGGCTATCTTTTGAGATATTTTAAGTATGAACATGTCAAATTAGTTTTGGCAAGCACGCCAAAAGTCTTCACCCCGTAGGCTTCTGCAGTAACAGGTTCTATTAAATTGACGCAGTATTCCCTTCTGTGTGCGGGATCCTGATATGACCTCAGATGTTACCAGGACGTAAAACTCCCAACAACCAACCCACCCTTCTGTGTGGGATCCTGATATGACCTTAGATGTTGCCACAACGTAAAACTCCAACAACCAACCCACCCTTCTGTGTGGCTAGGCATGCTCAATAAGTGCATTAGTATCTAAGTTAAATGTGTAGAATGAAATCTAAATAATTGCTTTGGTTTTGAAACTTTGATGCTTCATCGGACTATGCGGCTTTAAGTTGTGAGTACATTTATTAAAGCTGCACAATCCGCTGAAAGCATTGAAACCAAAACATTTAGCCTAGATTCGATCCTATTTATCCAATTACTACAGTGGTGACTTACAAAAATTTATACTTGTCGCTACCTAGCTTGCCACTTGGCATTAATAGGATAGGACAAGGACTTGTTAGCTCAGTGTTAGGATAAATTGACTGAGTGGGATATTGGGTCATGGTGCTGACAGTAGGCCTGGTTTTCCACTGGGGCAGCACTATAAAGTCACCATGAGTGTGCACTGTCCAGTCGGTACCCGTCCTGATATGACCTTAGATGTTGCCAGAACGTAAAGCTCCAACAACCAACCACTCTCTCCCTTCACTCTCCCTCCCTTCTCCCTCTCCCTCCCTCTCCCTCTCTTCCCCTCCCTCCCCTCTCCCTTCCTTCTTCCTTCCCTCCCCCTCCCCTCTCCCTCCCACTCTCTCCCTCTTTCTCCCTCTCCTCTCCCTCCCTCTCCCTTTCCCTCTCTCCCCCCCTCCCTCTCCCCCTCCCTCTCCCTCCCTCTCCCCCCCTCTCTCTCCCTCTTTCTCCCTCTCCCTCTTTCTCCTCCCCCTCTCCCCCTCTCCCTTTCCTCTCTCTCCCCTCCCTCTCCTCCCTCTCCCTCCCTCCACCCTCTACCTTCCCTCTCCCCCTCCTCTCCATCCCCTCTCCTTCCCTCTCCCTTCCCTCTCCCTTCCCCTCCTTCCCTCTCCCCCTCCCCTCCCTCTCCCCTCCCTCCCTCACCCTCTCTCTCCCTCTTTTCCCTCTCCTCTCCTCCCTCTCCTTTCCCTCTCTTCCCCTCCCTCTCCACCCTCTCCCCCCTCCTCTATCCCCCTTCCCTCTCCCTCCCTCTCCCTCCCTCCCCGCTCCCTCCCCTCTCCCTCCCTCCCTCCCCTCCCTCCCCTCACCCTAACCAGCCATCACAATAGCCCCTATTGTTTGAATTCCCTTTGCACCTATAACCACAGGCCTCCTGATAACTAAACTTGGTCAGGTTTCTTCCCATACATTTTTTTCTACTGTAAATTGCAGTGTAGTTGACCTAGCAAATATTTTACTTCCTGGTTCATCTTTACTCACCGCCTCTCCTACCTTCCTTCTGTTGGCACGGATGAAAGATCTCCCCGATTTCGCGGATTTCCACAATTTTTCCTGTAGCTATAAGTGTATACTAATACGTTGCGCCCTTCCTGATATGACCTTAGATGTTGCCAGGACGTAAAACTCCAACAACCAGCCAACCAATACGTTATTTCACGCTGCAGCACCATCAGCGCATACTAATATGTGGTGCAAACGCTGCAGCACTAGCAGCGTATACTACTAATGCCTTCAAACGCCACAGTAGCGTTAGCGCATACCAATATGTGGTGCAAACGCCGCAGCACGAGCAGCGTATACTACTAATACGTGCTTCTAACGCCACAGCACTATCAGCGTATACTGATATGTGGTGCAAACGCCGCAGCACTAGCAGCGTATACTACTATAGTACTAATACATGCTTCAAACGGCGCAGCACTATCAGCGTATACGAATATGTATGAAATCCGACTTCCGGGAATTTTCAGCGATTCCCTGACAATGCTAAGCCTATGGGAGAATATCAGCATTTCCGCTTTTTTTCCCGGAGACCACTTTCATCCCTGTGCTGGGTAAGCTGAAGCTGCGACCTGCGTGCTGAGTCGCAGTTTCAGTGCTTTGAGAGGGAACTTGGGATGCATATATATTAGGACAACCATATTTGTACAGGCTTGAAGATGAATTGTCTATTTTGAATTGTCTTTATCATGTTTTCCTTCGCTTTCTCAAAATGTTGTGTGATTCTCAGTCCTTCGTTTCGTTGATCTTTCTAGAAGCCGACCAGTCGCGAACTGTGATGAGGGTAAATAAACCGGTGCGACCCATCAGCATTAACGGACACGTTAAGCGGCAAGCGCCATCACCAACTGGCATTGTGCAACTGTCACCGACAGCGACTCAGGCAGTGTCGCCGACAGCGAATGGGCCAGGGCCAGTGTCTCCGAAGAGTGCGGTTGCGCTGAGGTATATGGCCACGAAAGTGCTGAATGCGGTGCCAGAGACACCGCTGCTCGACATCTCAGCGAATAAGACCCGCGCCCAACTCGTAAAGGCTGGTTCGCTCGCCAATCGAACGCCACCCTCCAAGGCCGCCTCTCATACGGTAAGTACGGCTTGGAAGCATTCTAGACTGGACTGGATATCCGACACTGGGTAGAGCGCGCGCTTTATCGCTTGCTCGCTCGCCTCACCATCGAGTTATCCTCCTTTCTTTGCCCGAGACCACTTTCATCGTTGAAGTTTATTGGATGGCCGAAAGAGTTGAGCACGCGCTTCCTGTGTGGTAGGTCATGCAATTTGAACCTGAGGGGTGCGCAAACCTTGGTCGAGTCAAGGCAATAACTTTAAAATTTATACTTGTCGCTAATTAGTCTGGAGCTCGGGATTAGTAGGATAGGGCGAGGAGCAGTGGAATGAGGAAGAATCAATTGTCTCCGATTGAAATTTACCCAGCTTAATCAACGCGTGTTATATTTATTGACCCGAACTCAAAAATATGGATGACTAGTTACCATTTTAAAGCTGTATTTAGGATTTGCGTCAAACGATTAGCACCACGTGACCAGTGCCTAGTCGGCCATCATGATTGGATAGAAGCAGTTCTCTTTAGTGTCAAGTTTGTGTGAATAGTCACTACTGCGATCTAATTCAATGGGGGGGGGGTTGAAATAATGTTATTTAGAAGCATAACTTACATAATAAGTGAAATTCTGGTCAAATTAAACCCCAAATATGAGTGAAACTACAGCGACAACGGCAATAACTCTACCGATGTGGCGGTGGCCTCAATATCGCTTGGATTTTGGGTTTAATTTGACCGAATTTCACTTATTGGGTAAGTTATGCTCCTAAATAACATTATTTCAAACCCTCGAGTGAATATTCATGGTTCTAAATAACACAACTAGATCGTAGCGGTGAATAGATTTGTGCTTTTGGTTTTATTTACACACACTTAATAGTAGAAGGAACTGCTTCTATCCAACCACGATGCGGGAGTAGTTTGATGGCTACGTCACAAGGAAATCCTCAATAGTCCGATGAAAGTATCTAAGTTTCTTAGATACTAGAATTTGATGCTGGATAGAAAGAATGCAGCTATTACAGGTATTGCAGATATAGCAATACCTCAGGGAGTTTGACACCCCTGCCCTGCAGAGTTGTAAACCATGGCCTTGTGATACATGTTCTTGACAGAACCGAAGGCTAAGGGAGCAAACCCTAAACAGCAAACCATGTCACTGTGGCAGCATTAAGGGCGGTTGATGTATGGAACTCCCAACATCCCCCGACCAGCCACTGCACGGACAAATAGTTTTGCGCCTGTCTTGACATGTTCTTGCCGGTGTGAAACCTCTATTTGCTCCCCGAGAAAGTGCCGCTGGTAACTTGCAAAAGCCAGCAGCACTTCAACACGTTTGCAGGCAGCTTTAATGAAATGTAAAGACCGACTCATGGACGCACCTCTCACAGCAGAGAACTAAATGGAGAGCGGCAGTCAAGTAATGAAAGCAGTCTTTGTCACATCGCGACTGACAGCATGATGAAGATGATGAGAAAGAGATACTGAGTCAATTTAAGAGAACCTGTTGCTGCTGAAGCCTATGGTTGTTGGGTTGCATGCCAAAATAAATTTGGCATGTTTAGATTTCAAAATGTTTCTGATTTAAGATAAAAACTACGTCAAAGTAAGGTAAGGTAGATTATAACAAACCTGATATATTTATCTTTATAAAAATGGCCGAAGCTCAAAACTATAGGACTATGCAACTTTGAAGTTTTTGTTGTTGATTTTTGGTAAATAAGTTTATTCTGTTGAATAAGTATTGTGTCAGTGCCGAAGCACTGGTCTTCCAGCCATTTTTCAATTCAAGTGTATTTACACAAAAGGTATATAGAGTAAGGTCTACAATAACTGTTGAATACACAATTTGCAGCATATAACTATAATACAATTAAATTCTGTTCCAAAGCAATATGGCAACAGAAGTGTCATATAACTAGATCCTGTTTTGGGAGATCAGATATTTCCGAAGCCATGGGTTCGTGGGTTTGAACCGTGGTCAAGTCAAACCAATGATTTAAAAATTGATGCTTGTCGCTTCCTAGCCAGGCGCTCAACATTATTAGGGTAGGGTGAGGACTGGTTGGCTCAGTGTCAGGATAATGTGACTGAGTGGAATATTGGGTCATGGTGCTCCCAGTGGGGAAGCACTATAAAGTTGCCATGAGTGCGCACTGTCACAAGTCGGTACCCGTCCTGATATGACCTTAGATATTGCTACGACGTAAAACAACACACAAACAATCCATGGTATTTTAAATTCATATTTCAGTTAAGAAAATTAGCTGACAGGAACAGACGTAATTGAATGCACAGAGTGGACATTGAAACAATAATATATTTGTGGTAATTTGAAAACAACTTTGAATAATTTTGAAATTATAAATCCTTACCTTTAAAGGGTTTAAAAATAAGAAATTTGGTTGGTGTCATTGTTATGTTTATGTTTGTATTTTTGTTATGTGTAAGGTATTATATATTTGTGGCTATGTTAATTGGGTTAGTCCTGTGAAAATGTTAATGTTAATGTTAACATTTCCCTGTGTATGTATCATTGTATATAATACAGGGTACATATATGGGTCTTGAAAACCTGGAAAGTTATGGAACTTGATCATTCACAATTCCAGGCCTGTCTAAAGATCATTAAAAATCCTGCAAAATGGAAAATAATTCACACACTCGGACAAAAGGGAAGAGAGACAGAACATGGTTTAATGATATTTATTCAAACATGAAATAAATCATAACCGTTATCGGTTGAGCATAAGAGTTCACGGGGTCCAGGGACCGAGCAGTAGAGAGCAGTTCATGATGAGTAATTGTTTAGGTCAGTCGAGGAGGGTTGAGCATATCCGTTGGAGGAGAGACGACCCGCACAGCGCTGAAACCTCTCAGCAGTGGGTGGGTGGGTGGGTGATCGAAGCGTCCAGTGCAGCGGCCCTTGTTTTTGTTTTTTTTGTTCAAGTGTTCTTATTCCTCTGAATAACATGTTGTCAGTGCTAATGCACTGGTCTTCCAGCCCTAATCACAATTGCCTCTACACAGTTGTTGTTGAAGATTTATACTCCCTATCATGGATAAGCCTGAATAGGCTTGTTTTCACCATTAGACAGTTTGTCGATAGAAGGCCCGAGCCTACACTTTTACCGACCCAAGTGATTTTTAACCTCCCACACCACATAGACATGGTATGAGAGCAACCAGCCTTTGATGACACTGTAAGTTATACACAGCAGTGGAAATCCAAATTGGCAGAGATGGGGGGCATGGGGAATCGAACCACCGACCTTCAGATTAGGAGTCCGACCTAGAAAAAAGTCAGACACTCTAACCACTCCACCACAGAGACAACAATATACAGATAGACAATTACAGGGAAATAAGCAAAACATCGGTACTTGAATGATAGGTATAGAACAAGATAAGCGAAAAAGAAACATATGCGGGGAGGTAACTATGTTAGACTAGTATGGTAGGCGTTAGTAGGGGGACGTGTAGAGTGACGATAGAGCTGTAGTGAGATTCAGCAGCTAGACTAAAAAATACACAGTGCTTCGTGTGCAAATTAGTCATGTTATCTTGCAGCCAACATGTACACCGACTATTTTTTTTAAAGCCTATATTCACCAATGTGCCCCCCGTCCTGATAGGACCTTATATGTTGCTAGGAGGGAAACAACAATAAACAAACCAATGTACCCGAAATTTAATCGGTGATGTTTTGTATTTAAACATGATTTTTGTGGGTTTGTTTTCCTGCCTCTTAAAACAATACATATGTTTGTTGTTATTCTTTAATGCTTATTTATATTTCGCTTCTTACGCAGTGAATCGACCATGAATACGGCCTTGTTTCGGGGTACTTTACTTTAATAAACATCTTTAAATTGTCCTGGAATTTTGCACTGGAAGGTCCTTGAAAGTCCGGGAATTTGATCTGTCGAAATGCGTAAGAACCCTGGATATGTGCGCAGAAACTTCTACGCCTTATTCTTAGTGATTCTTCAAATAAGTTATTCCTCGGTAAAAATGATTACATGTATAATACTGGTTTTATTTGGAGTGTCTGTCTGTGTGTCGAAGCAAATGCTGCTAAGTAGACGCAATATGGAATTATGATTTCCATGCGATTTGTTCTTTTTTTCTTAACATGAAATGTTGCTAGGGTGCAAAACCCCAACAAGCCTCAGTATAACCGCATTTCCTCTTTTTTTTTTTATATCCCTGTACCACAGTCTTCCCAGGAAGATGAAGATGATGACGATCCATTTATCAGACACAACAGGTGAGTTACGCTTTCCCCTTGGTGGTTGCCATGGCAACGGTAACTCTAGTAGCCAGGTATATAACAACGGTAACTATGGTAGTGGTAGCCATGGTGATGGTAGCGGTCATGATAAAACCATTGTAGTGGTGAATTCTAATGGTGAATATGGTAACGGTAATCACGCTAGTGGTTGCTATGGTAGTAACCATGGCAACAGTAATCAGGTATCGATGGCAACTGAAGTCATGGTAATGCCCGGCTTGAGGGTTTTTTTTGTGCATTAATTTTGCTCCATTAAACCCAGGTCACAAATGCTACGGTCTGTGGTGTGTCTTTGCGGTTTATGCAAACATTGCGGTCCGCGGTTTATCTATTCACAAATCGTACGGTCATCGCAACATTGTCATGGGTTCAAATGAAATACGTATGGCCTTTTAGATACTACAACTTTTCCAATTCAATCATTCTCTTTATAAAAAGATATATTGAAAAAAGAGAAATTGGAATATCCGCCAAAAACATTTGAACAATTCCTCTAATCATATGACTAACCTGCGGTGTTGCGATTTTTCAAAGTTAAGATAACTTCAACTTAAAACAACCGCAACCCGTCGCGGCGAGCACAAAAATTGTACGGTCACGGTCCGGCGACCGTAGCCGGCCTTACGGTCTGGCCGATGCGGCGACTTATGATCGCCGCAAGTCTGCTGTAAGGAATTTGTGACTACGGCTTTAGTAGTGACATCAACATTTCACTGTTCTCTACTCAGCTTCGACTGCTTAGTCACAATTTCATTATATTAACACATGCTGATTTCACAACTACATCCTGTGCTTGTGAATCCACAGTAGTTTTTATTTACACTGGTGTGTATGACCATGGGCAAATCAACCTCTTCGCAGTATAAACTTTGAACTACTATATTTTCATCACAAGTTGAATGCTTTCGCAGTGGTTCGAAAACTTGATGCTGTCATTATTTCGATTACTAGTTGAATGCTTTCGGTGACTTGAAATTTAATCGCCTCGAATAACTTCATCCCATATAATTTAGATCTTGTTATTGCGTTTGCGATCAATTTTACTGTAATTTGAGACAAGTTGGACAATTTCAAAATTTCCATTTAAAATTTCAATACGAGTATATAAATTTTGTAAGCATATCTTTTTTTTGCAAAACCAATGCGATGGAAAAATTCTGCTAACTTTTCGCTATCAATATGGCCTTTGTTGGGGAGGCAAGTGTTTTACACCATTAATCAGGCGGTACCTTTGTGCAATGGTTTTATTGTTCCGCTGGATAATGCGAAAGCAGTAAACGAGTGGATGGTTTAGTCGAACAGTGTGATTTGCCCATATGTAATTTAGTGCGGTGATATGGATATATCTAGAGGTGCTCCCAGGAAGTCGGTGATTCATTCGCATGTAAACATCATTCACCACATGGCCAAGTATATCGCAAAGAAAGTGGCTTTTACGAGACTATGAAAGCTGCAGACGTGCCTTACAGTCATAGGCTCAGTCGTTATGTAAGCGTAAGCGCAACAGCATGTTCTCCACCGTTCATCGGCACACGCGATGATGGAACAGAACTAAATGTTTAACATCGCGTTTGCTGTACAAGCACACCAGCACAACATGTGTGTACGCTATGGCCATATTTGCTGATATTGTGTAATCACACCATTGCTATGCGACTAATTACATGGTCGGGACGGGGCCTGGACAATTTTGGAACTTCATTTGCCCCAATTCAAGGCCTTGAAAAGCCTTTAATTTAATCTATTTTGGGTATTTAGTCTTGAAACGCCTTGAATTCCATTAAACTGTCCCCACTGATCTAAATTAGTCTGAACTCGCCATTCGTTATTGTTCTTTTTTCCTGAAAATAGTCTTGAATTCCTGTCAAAAACAGCCTTGAAATAGCCTTGAATTCCATATCTTCACATGTGTATGGACTCTTAAAATATCAGGAACAGTCACTGTTTAGCGATACTTGGCCTCATGGTGAAATTGAATGAAGCATTGACTTCCCGCTACTTGAGTTCACTTCGAGGCTGCGCATGGGGCGCTACTTGGCTTCGAACTTTACTCACTGCTACAACAAAGTACAGTAACAACCGCCAACTAACCAAGCGCATGTTTCCAACCCCGGGTGTAATTGCTTCCAGCGAAGGGACGGTGCGTAAAAATACCAAGCGAAAGCCGCTCGCGAGTCGGCCTTCGGATGCCCCACCGCTGCCACCTCCGCCACTGGCCGAGTCGCTAGAGGCGGAGGAGGCGGTCAC
Organism: Branchipolynoe longqiensis; assembly: GCA_030323885.1. NCBI lineage: Eukaryota > Metazoa > Annelida > Polychaeta > Phyllodocida > Polynoidae > Branchipolynoe > Branchipolynoe longqiensis. The sequence goes on from CM059203.1 coordinate 11,413,935, forward strand.
TGGTCTGGGACCGCCTGTGTCTAACATCGACGACGTGTCTATTAACTCGTACTCCGAACACTCCGAGCACTCCGAACACTCCGGACATTCGGAGTGCCTCGATGAGAGGTAGGTATGCGCTAGCTGGACGGGTTCAAAAGGAGGTGCGGTGGGCGAATCGGTAGAGCGCAGGCTTCCCGTGTGGGATATCGGGAGTGTGGGGTTCCCAGTTGAGTCAAATTATTTACTTAACAAATTTTAACTTGTCGCTTCCTAGCCTGGTGCTCGGCATTAATAGGATAGGGCAAGTACGGGTTGGTTCAATGTCAGGATAATGTGACTGAGTGGCATATCAGGTCATGGTGCCGGCACCTTGATTGCTCAGTGGGGCAGCTCTATAAAGTCGCAATGAGTGCCCATTGTCACAATATGACCTGATATGACCTTAGATGTTGCCAGGATGTAAAACTCCAACAACCGACCAATCCACCAACTCATGTTTATAACTAACATGGACAATTCAAATTATCTTCCAACCTTCAAATATTTCCCAATCTAAATGAATAATGTATGTCTTTGCACACAGCTAATTTGAATAAATTTCATCTAGTAGGCTTGCGTAGCATTTTAATACATACACTTTATTATTTTACTATGATTAAAAAAGGAAATTTATACAGATGTGAGAGTGATGAAAATGGAAAATATTGATTTGAACACTCACCTCTTGCCATACTGGGGCTAGCGCGCTAACCATTACACCACCTAGGCTCCCTGATGTCATCACCCTATCCGCACCTACCTGTGTATGTGGCTCCTTGCCTGATAGTTTGACTAAAATGTTGTGCTTACCACACCCATACACACACACCCTGACCCATGCCCTCACCCTCACCCACACCCTCACCCTCACAGTCACCCTCATGCACACCCACAGCCTCACGCACACCCACACCCTCACGCACACCCACACACACCCTCACTCACACCCTCACAGTCACCCACACCCTCACGCAAACCCACACCCTCACGCACACCCACAGCCTCACCCACACCTCCACCCTCACCCACACCCTCACGCACACCCTCACCCATAGCCTCACCCACACCCTCACCCATAGCCTCACCCACACCCTCACCCACACCCTCACGCACACCCACAGCCTCACCCACACCCTCATCCTCTCCCACACCAACACACATACCCTCACTCACACCTTCATCCTCTCCCACACCCAACACACACACCCTCATCCTCTCCCACACCAACACCCACACCCTCACTCACACCCACAGCCTCACCCACACCCTCATCCTCTCCCACACCAACACCCACACCCTCACTCACACCCACAGCCTCACCCACACCCTCATCCTCTCCCACACCAACACACACACCCTCACTCACACTCACACCCTCACCCTCACTCACACCTTCACAGTCACCCACACCCTGACGCACACCCACACCCTCACTCACACCCACACCCACACCCTCATGCTCTCCTACACGCTCTCCCACACCAACACACACCCTCACTCACACCCTCACCCTCTCCCACACCAACACACACACACCCTCACTCACACCCACATCCTCTCCCACACCAACACACACACCCTCACTCACACCCACACCCTCACAGTCACCCACACCCTCACCCACACCCACATCCTCACGCAGACTCACCCTCACCCACACCCTCACCCACACCCACCATGGCATGACCAGGGACCTGACTAGAGCTGTGAGTTGGAAATGACATACTTCCATTATTCACAATTATTTTTGATCCAGTATCACTAATCATAATTTGTATAACGGGAAACAAACTTTTTGCTAGGACTTATTTAGGGTCCAACCATAGCCTGAGGTTTTCTGTCGTCAAGCTGTGGCTATTCTCGTCATTCAGTCCTAATGACGCGCCTTAGCTGTTAGACTTAGAGTGATATGGGATAACGAATACTTGCAGACATGGCAAGTTACTATCGCTTAAAGTAAATTTGAAGCCTTTTGAGTGTGCGTTATAATCTATAAAACCGCTAATTAAACCCAATTAATTTAATTTGTAGAGACGCCCAATCAGACACGTCGAGTATCAGTCAGAACTCGTATGACCCACAGCAGCCGATGTTTACTGGCATGTCATCCGAGATCCCAGACGGGGACCCAGTGGACGACCCCGGAACAGGCGGCATCGTGCTCCTGTCGACAAAGAGCAGATCAGAAGCCGGTAAGTCATCTTGTGTCGCTTGTCACTTTTGAAGAAAGCATGAATATGCATGCTTATGTCAATATATATATGTGATGTATAATGAGTTATGCGAGTATAAATTGTTGGGGAACAATGTGTTTTTATTATTCCTCCTTATGCACTTTGTTGGAGCGCCCCCCTCGTCTGGTGGGGTTGACTGTATTCAGGTGCCCCCCCCCTCCTTGTGCCTCAGAAACAGGAGGAATTTTCCTTATATACATATATTTTCTTATGTACATATATGTAAATATATATAAATATTTATGCAAATATATATATTTATTGATGTAAATATATATATATAAATATTGATGTAAATATATATATATATTAGTATTTATGTAAATATACATGTCTATATCTATATAAACTGCAGCTCTTAGGAAAATCACATCTCAATTCTACAACAGTAGGTGGCGCCACAGTAAGGTAACTGAGAGGGATATCGTATGACGGTGCCCTCGGCATGGTATCTAAGAGTGGCAGAACTATGAAGCCATCAGAAGTGCATTAATTTCTTTGGGGTTTGATTCCCGGTCGAGTCAAACTAATGACTTATAAAATTGATTCATGTCGCTTCCTAGCCTCGCGCTCGGCATTATTAGGATAGGACAAGGACTGGTTTAGCTCAGTGTCGGGATAATTAATGTGACTGAAGTGGGATATCAGGTAACGGTGTCGCTGGCTAGGTCTCCCCGTGGGGCAGCACTATTAAAGTTACCCTGGGTGCGCACTGTCACAAGTCGGTACTAGTCCTGATATGACTTTAGATGTTGCCAAGACATAAAACTCCAACAAACAATCCATGCCATCCCGCCAGGTTCACTAACTCTCTGGTCTATTTTGAACATTTTTCGCAGTCGAAACCATGCAGAGAGATTTCCTTTACAATTCATGCTTAAGCTGTCTAAGGCTGCAATATTTTTGTAGCAAAGCGCGTTCGCTCCCATTATCGCCAAGTGACGCCTATTTAACCCGATAATTATGGTGAGAAGTTGCGCTAACTGTGGCCTTCTCTGTGGTGGTGGTGGGGTGGGTGGGGGTGGACTTTTTTCCAGGTCAGACTCCTAATCTAAAGGTTGATGGTTCGATTCCTCATGCCATTAGCTCGGCCAGCGTGGATTTCCACTGCTGTGTATAACTTACAGCGTCATCAAAGGCCAGTAGCTCTAGCACCATGTCTATGTGGTGGGGGAGGTTAACGATCCCTTCAGTCGGTAAAAGTGTAGGCTCGGGCTTTCTATCGACAAACTGTCTAACGGTGAAAAGAAGACTACTCAGACTTATACGTGATAGGCAGTATAAATCTTCAATAAAGACGCCAACACGTATTGCGTGCCACCAGTCATATCGCTACCATGCTAACTAGGACGATTAATGCAAGACCTGATATTACCGATAACTCAAACATACCGTTAACAAGCGTGTTCATAACCTATTCTTTCCTGCGTTTCTTCAACCTGCGGCTTTCGATGTTTGTTAACCATATTTCTTGTGCTTTCGGTATACCCACTATCATCTATAAGCAAGCGCATTCTTTATAAATTTGGTTATTATTTAATTCATTATGAGGCTATTCGATATGTATATAATGAGCCTATTACAATTTTCTTTTTTTGTGTAAATTTCTTTTATTGCCCACAAAGTTTTTGCGTTTTTTCAATACTGAGTTATTGGAATTTCAGTATGACTAAATATCCGCTGTATTTCAGGACATGCTAATTTTAAAATCTAATCTTATTTTAATTTTTCCTGAACAATTTGTTAAAAGATGACCTACTGAATTTGAAAATATTTGTGGTCGCTCCATTTTTCAATTTTTGGTGGCGGGCGGGCGGGTAAATATGGTTATTCTGCTGAATAAGTCTTTTGTCAGTGCCAAAGCACTGGTCTTCCAGCTATTTTTTCATTTCGGGATTATTTACACACAAATGGTATAATGTGACACTACTACTACCTTCTAGCAAGTTGACAGTCACATTGCTGCTCAATTGACAGTGACAGCTACCCAGTTGACAGTGACACCTACCAAGGTGATAGGGCCACGCTTTCGCAGTTGACAGTAATACTTCCACCTGTGGTACTTGTGACAGTGACACTTTTATCCAATTGACACAGTTGACACCTTTCTACCCAGTTTTACTGATAGTGACAGTGACAGTGAGATGTTTACCCAAATGACAGTGACACTTCTATGTAGTTGACACTCTCATTCCCCTGATTTTTAGTATGTTTGTCACGCAAGAGTTGACAGTGAAATATCTACTTTGTCTCACTCAGTTTTACTGACAGTGACAGTGAACTATTTACCCAGGTGACATTGACATTTCTACGTAGTTGACAGTGTCATTTACCTGGTTTTAGTATGTTTGCCACGCAATAGTTGACAGTGACATATCTACTTTGTTTCATTAAAATTCACTGACAGTGACATTGAACTATTTACCAAGGTGACAGTGAAGTCATGGTGTCACTGTCAGTTGGCTAGAAACATTACTGACAGTTGGCTAGAAGTGTCACTATCAGTTCTTACCTTTTTAGCGCTCTACCCAGAGCTAACTAATATACTCCGTGAATGAAACACTATATTTCACTTGTCGTGAAAATTAACCGGCTTTCCTGTGTGTTTAAATTTGCTTCTTCGTGTTGTCTCCAACTCTTGTCAAATGCATTGCTTTTATTCGCATGAATACACATGTTATCTTGTCTTCGACAGTCGCTTGTCTCCCATGACTCGTGCGTTAAGGCATGTTTGTGTGTTTTCGCATGTTTCGATATTGGTCAATGGTCACATGATTGTGCACCTCAGAACCGGCTTGCTGTCTGTTTGCGGTTTCTGTCTTGCAAATCATGGATTGTATGCTTTCGATATATGTCCCTTGTGGGTGTTCATGTGTGTATATCCAGACGCGATGGCTGAATGAGTTGAGCGCCCGCTTCCCACGTGACAGGCCATGTATTTGAACCACGGTCTAGCCCAAGCAATAACTTTCAAATTTATACCTTTCGCTCCCTAGCCTGATGTCAAAATTTATACTCTTCACCACTGAGCCTAGCACGAGGCAATACTGGGATGGAGTGAGGATGATCATTTTGTCTGCGATTCAAATTTCCCCTCCTTATCAACTAGTGTAACAAAATATATCAATGCTGAAAATACAGGCATGAGATTTCTTTGTGTATTTGAAATTGTAAAATATTGCGGCAATGGTTTCCATCACAATGTAAACAACCCCTCATACCCTTAAAGGCCGGAGTCTCAGCGGCAGGACAAACTCTTCGGTTGCCAATTAATACGCTGGCCGTCCCCCCACCCTTATTTGGGGCGGCTGTCCTACGTCTGGCGCTGCCTCCAGTGTTGATGTTTACGCCCTCTCTGGTGTGTCCGCCAATCCGGACGCTTACTGAGTGGCACAGTGTGGTTTCTGGCCATGCGCTAGCTATTTATAAACACCGAATGAACAGTTGCAATGGCGACTAACCTGCCCATCACTAACTCTGCTACATTTTTATGGAGTTCTCGCGCAAAGTCCCTTCTCTGCGATTGTCTTCGGTCCTTACCTATACGCGTCCTGATATGACCTTAGATATTACTAGGATGTAAAACAACAAAAAACCCTTCCCCCAAATTCCTCTCCAGGGTGTCTTCGTTCTTTTCTCTATCTGTGAGGTCACATTGCTGGTTGCCGGTTTCAGGTAGCGGTCTGATCGGTCGTGCTCCAAGCAAATCCTCATCAAGCAGCAGTGGTGTCACTTTGCTATCGAAGCGCTCACCGTCATCGGAGGATAACTCGCCAACTGCGCTTCACTCGTCGAGTTCATTCGCTTCTACTGACTCCACTAGTGGCGGTGTGCTGCTCATGTCGAGCCGGTCACTGCAATCCGACTATACCAACATGCGAGGTGGGTATACGGAACTGGGGCGTTGTCGCGAATGTTAACCAGGCTAGCCACCATCGCTGTGTTCGCGTTTACTCTAATCTCCTTGCGCTCTCTCGACATTTCAGATGTCGAGCTCCCATATAAAACCTCCCTATTTGCCTCTTTGATTGGTTTCATTCAGCAAGGTGTCCAATCCGTCTATCTGTCCGTCTATGTATCCATTCATCTATCTATCCATTCATCTATCTATCCTGGTTCATTTACATATTGATTGACACAGGTATACATTATGTAGTGTATCTATGTAGAGTTTGTCAGATAGAACCCTTTTATAGTAAGGTCACAAATTGTCAGCAACCTTAATGTAAAGTGCTGTTTGTATCTACAATATAGCCACAACGGACTTTATCAATGAGCCTGATAGTTTGGGAAGAACTGTCGAAATAATTTTATATATTTTCCACTTTGTACCATTTGTTCATATGTTCTTATGTGTGTATTCGTCTTATGGGTATTTTTTTATTTAAAAAAATTATATATGTCAGTATTCTTCTTATGGAAAGGATTTGTTTAATTATATAATATCTTATGGAAATTATTTGTTTAATTTTGTATGCCAATATTCTTATGGGTAACATTATTTGTTAATTAATAACATTATTTGTTAATTAATATATTGCAGTTTTGTAATGGCTGGGATTGGTTTTATATAATATATATCAGTGTTCTTTTTATGGGTAGGATTGTTTTTATGTAATATATTTGAGAGATTTCTTATGGGTATGATTGGTTTATGTTGTACACATGTGAGTATTCATATGGTTAAAATTGTTTCATGTTGCGTATATGCAAAGACCCTATAATACTAAGACGGCCCACTCCCTATCTCTCCCATGGTAATGTAAATTTCGCAGTGCCACCTTGTGGTGGGTTTGATCAGCCCGGCTGCTGGTTGGTGTTTCACATGTAAACACATACAATTATATTATACATGAGATAGGTAAGTATGAATACACATCAATATGAAATTGCTATGAACAAATACACAGCATCATCATCATCATCGCCATCATCACACAGCTTTCACATTCATATATACATTTATACATATAATATAGCACCTGTTTGACCAAGAGAACAGCCAGCGCACCAAGCGGTGGGTTTGATCATTTTGATTACACAGTACAGGCTGAGTGAGCCGTCTTAGTATTATAGGGTCTTTGGTATATGTGAATATTCTTTTCATGGGTAAGATTGGGTTTATATAATATATATAAATATTCTTTTTATGGGTAGGAGTTTATATTTAATATTTCTTATGGGTATTATTGGTTTATGTTGTATACATATGAGTATCCTTATGGTTACGATTGTTTCATGTTGCGTATATGTGAATTTTGTTATTATGGGTAAGATTTCTTTCAGGTACAGTGAACCCCCGATTGTACACACCCCGATTTAACGCAAATTTGGATATAACGCAATGATTCATTGCACGCGGAATTATTTAATTCAAAAGTAATTTGGTAAACTAAACCCCCACCCCCACCCCCAATTTAAAGCGACCCCAATTTTTTTCGCTATGATTGTGTATAAGCCGTAACGATTACGTTATAACGGGTTTTCACTGTAGTATATATATATATGAGTATTCGTCTGATGGGTATTTGGTGGTTGTTGCAGTGAGGTTAAAATCAAAACCTGCCCTGAAAGGTAAGTAGACAGAAGCCAACCTTTAGTATTACCGGCACATTTCTACTTGAAGGGTTTTTTCTATGTACCGGCAACCATTTTCATTCAGTTACACGCAAACACTTGGGGGAGACTTTGGTTGGTAATCATTAACCATTACAAGGCGGGTGTCATAGACTGACAACCATTAACCATTACATTCACTGACTTACCATTCACTGACAACCATTAACCATTACATTCACTCACTTACCATTCACCGACAACCATTAAACATTACATTCACTGATGTATCATTCACTGACAATCATTAACCATTACAAGGCGGGTGTCATAGACTGACAACCATTAACCATTACATTCACTCACTTACCATTCACTGACAACCATTAACCATTACATTCACTCACTTACCATTCACCGACAACCATTAACCATTACCTTCACTGATGTATCATTCACCGACAATTATTAACCATTACAAGGCGGGTGTCATAGACTGACAACCATTAACCATTACATTCACTGACTTACCATTCACTGACAACCATTAACCATTACATTCACTGACGTATCATTCACCAACAACCATTAACCATTACATTCACTGATGTATCATTCACTGACAATCATTAACCATTACAAGGCGGGTGTCTAGACTGACAACCATTAACCATTACATTCACTCACTTACCATTCACTGACAACCATTAACCATTACATTCACTCACTTACCATTCACCGACAACCATTAACCATTACCTTCACTGATGTATCATTCACCGACAATCATTAACCATTACAAGGCGGGTGTCATAGACTGACAACCATTAACCATTACATTCACTCACTCACCATTCACTGACAACCATTAACCATTACATTCACTGACTTACCATTCACCAACAACCATTAAACATTACATTCACCGACTTATCATTCACCAACAACCATTAACCATTACATTCACCGACTTATCATTCACCAACAACCATTAACCATTACATTCACTGACTTACCATTCACCACCAACCATTAACCATTACATTCACTGACTTATCATTCACCAACAACCATTAACCATTACATTCACTGACTTATCATTCACCAACAACCATTAACCATTACATTCACTGACTTACCATACACCGACAACCATTAACCATTACATTCACTGACTTATCATTCACCGACGACAATTAACCATTACATTCACTGACTTATCATTCACCAACAACCATTAACCATTACATTCACTGACTTATCATTCACCAACAACCATTAACCATTACATTCACTGACTTATCATTCACCAACAACCATTAACCATTACATTCACTGACTTATCATTCACCAACAACCATTAACCATTACATTCACTGACTTATCATTCACCAACAACCATTAACCATTACATTCACTGACTTATCATACCCCAACAACCTTTAACCATTACATTCACTGACTTATCATTCACCAACAACCAGTAACCATTACATTCACTGACTTACCATTCACCAACAACCAGTAACCATTACATTCACTGACTTATCATTCACCAACAACCATTAACCATTACATTCACTGACGTATCATTCACCGACAACCATTAACCATTACATTCACTGACTTACCATTCACCAACAACCATTAACCATTACATTCACCGACTTATCATTCACCAACAACCATTAACCATTACATTCACTGACGTATCATTCACCGACAACCATTAACCATTACATTCACTGACTTACCATTCACCAACAACCATTAACCATTACATTCACCGACTTATCATTCACCAACAACCATTAACCATTACATTCACTGACGTATCATTCACCGACAACCATTAACCCATATATTCACTGACTTACCATTCACCAACAACCATTAACCATTACATTCACTGACTTATCATTCACCAACAACCATTAACCATTACATTCACTGACGTATCATTCACCGACAACCATTAACCATTACATTCACTGACTTACCATTCACCAACAACCATTAACCATTACATTCACTGACTTATCATTCACCAACAACCATTAACCATTACATTCACTGACTTACCATTCACCGACAACCATTAACCATTACATTCACTGACTTATCATTCACCGACAACTATTAACCATTACATTCACTGACTTACCATTCACCGACAACCATTACATTCACTGACGTATCATTCACCGACAACCATTAACCATTACATTCACTGACTTACCATTCACCGACAACCATTACATTCACTGACTTGTTCTCCTACACCGACAACTATTAATCATTAGTTTCACTATCTTCATTACCAACACTATTTTCTATTTAAGAAAAACCCCACCTAAACTTATTGTATATATATTGGGAATGTGTGGACTATCCTGCTTTGTGGTTAGGGTTTGTTTTCGTGGCGGTATTTTCCCATGACGTCACAGTTTGGCTTCTAGTTGCTTTTAACGGAAGGGAAGTAACGTAAACACTAAAACATTGTTTTACGGGGAAGAAGGAGCGAATATTTGGAATGTTTTCTGCTATTATTTTGAAGGTTTTCACGTTTGGTTTCCATGTCACACTTTAGTGCCAGGTTTCAGAGAATGATCTATATACAGGCCAAAATGTATTTAGCACATTTTCACTTTTAATATTGTCATGGGGGTGATGAAAATGGGAATTATTGCGCCTAGAGTGGGACTCGAACCCACATCTCTTTGCATTCCGGGCCTTCCGGGCCAGTGTGCTAACCATTACACCACCTAGGCTCCCCTCCCCACGCCTACCTGTCTATGTGGTTACTGGCCTGAGAGGTCAGTGCAGACCACTACACTCGTCCCCCTGGAATTGTAAGTCTTGTAATGCTTACAATTACATACAGGCAATGCACTAACACATACATACACAGGGTAGGTTCAACAACCATACAGCGCAAAGCTTGTACAGGATCCTGATCACGGCAACCAGTGTCATGGGGGTGATGAAAATGGGAATTATTGCGCTTAGAGTGGGACTCGAACCCACATCTCTTTGCATTCCGGGCCTTCCGGGCCAGTGTGCTAACCATTACACCACCTAGGCTCCCCTCCCCACGCCTACCTGTCTATGTGGTTACTGGCCTGAGAGGTCAGTGCAGACCACTACAATATCTA
>CM059203.1:11425399-11480345 GCA_030323885.1 Branchipolynoe longqiensis
GTCTGTGCCACTCAGAGAGAGGCTCAGCCTGTGAATGGTTTGTACCTTCAAGCTAGTATGTTTCTAACGAAAGTCTACATGAACTAATTCGGTATTGTTTGTGTGTGGAGGTGGGTGGGTGTGTGGGTGGGTGGGTGTGTGGGTGTGTGAGTGGAGTGGACAGGACCTCTGAGTAAAAGACAACATGAGAGAACCTGGTAAGTGAGAAACACCATCTACTCAATCTTAAGCTGTGTTCACACCCACAACTTTAGGCCGAACTAGATAAGGCGAGGCGAACTAGTGTCGTGTCCAGGCGGATTAAGGCGGAAATCGATATCTGCGCATGAGCAAGTCCAAACTAACCAGCGCCAGTTTCGGTTAGTCGACGTCGGCACTAGAGAGTGTGGGTTCGACCTAGATCTGTTTCGACTGAATCGTATTGTTTTGGAATGGTCAAAACTTCTGCTGGGCAGTGAAACCCTAAAAATAAATGATGAAAAAAATATGTGAACCTCTAGCCGGTTCATAGACCAAATTATATTGTATAGTGTGACGTGCTTAATCCGCTTCAAGTAAACCGCTACCGTCCACACAAGCAAGATGGGCCGACTCAAGCTAGTTCGCTTCATTTAAACCACCTCGCGAGGCGACCTACTGGAGGCGAACTAGATGAGGCGACTCAGCCCTAATCCGCCTCAGCATAGGGTTCACATGGCCAATGTGAGCCGACTTAGATTAGGCGCACTAGATGAGGCGACTTAACGCCGAAGTGTGCACACGGCTTAAGGCGCTCGGCATTATTAGGATAGGGCAAGGAATGGTTGGCTCAGTGTCAAGATAATGTGACTGAGTGAGATATTGGCTCATGGTGGCGGCAGTCTCATTTCCCAGTGGGACAGCACTATAAAGTCACCATGAGTGCGCACTGTCAAAAGTCGGTACCCGTCCTGATATGACTTTAGATGTTGCCAGGACGTTAAACTCCCAACAACCAACCTCCTCCCGACCCTCTCACCCTCTCCCACCCCCTCCCCCACCCCCATGGTTCTGTCATGGGGGTGATGAAACTGGGAAGTATTGCGCCTAGAGCGGGACTCGAACCCACATCTCTTTGCATTCCGAGCCAGTGTGCTAAGCATTACACCACCTAGGCTCTGCGAATGCAAATGCAAATGCGAATGCGGCAAAAAATGGAAAAGCATGTAAAGGTACAGGAGTGCTTCCATATGTCCAAATGCGAATATGAATGCGAATGCGGCAAATGAATCGACCCATGGACCGATCGGTGCGAATGCGAATGTGAATGCGAATGCTGCTGCGTTTGCCATAGAAAACAAGAGTAACTTTGACTTTCCATCACAAATTCGGAGCAAAAAAAACACACAAAAATGGCATTGGTATCTATGCCGCATACCGCATTCGCATGCCGCATACCGCCATATGGAATCTCAGCTTAAGTAAGGCATATCAATTGGTTGTGTTGTTGGGTAGGCAGAAAATCAACCGTGCATATCAAAACTGACGCGACTAACATCAATATTTAATTCATTGGTTTCACTCGACCAGGGTTCGCACCCATGGGTTCGAATCCCACGATCTACCAAAATGGGGAGACGGACGCTCAACTCATTCGGCTCTCCCGTCTGGTTCATTCATCACAACACAGGTTGGCGGTGGAAATCATCTATTTGCAACAGAAAGCGGCAACATGAAACTCTATTCAAATTCGTCACCAGCGTCAAAGACCCTATAATACTAAGATGGCTCACTCAGCCTGTACTGTGTAATCAAAAGGATCAAATCCACCAAATTTGTAATCCAAGCAAATTTCTATGGTTCCTTCAAAATACTACCATATTCGGTGGGGTCTCAGATGACCCTATAACCTCATGAAAGTTTTGTTTAACCGTACCGGAAGTGGCCTGAGGTCCGACAATTTTGTTTGGATTAACCGATAATTTGGATTAACCAACTTTGGTTTAACCAACTTTTTTATATGATAAATGGTAGTATTTTGCCAGGCCGGCGAAAAAAGTTTGGATTAACCGATCGTTTGGTTTAACTGAGCTTGGTTTAACTGGGTTATACTGTACTACTACTACTGACCCTGTACTGCTTAAACAAGTGCTATATTATATGTATTAAGGTATATATGAATGTGAAAGATGTGTGATGATGGCAATGCTGATGATGATGCTGATGATAATGTGTAATTTGTTCATAGCAATTTCATATCGATGTGTATTCATACTTACCTATCTCATATATAATATAATTGTATGTGTTTACATGTGAAACACCAACCAGCAGCCAGGCTGATCAAACCCACCACAAGGTGGCACTGCGAAATTTACATTACCATGGGAGAGATAGGGAGTGAGCCGTCTTAGTATTATAGGGTCTTTGCCGGCGTTGAATCACACGGCGCATAAACTCTTAAGCGACATTGGCTCAATGGTAACAACGAGTCGCGAATGGCAATTATTTTGTTGAAGAAGCGAAACGCAATTATCAGTAAACGCCTCGGGGGAAGGGGGAGGGGGGAGGGGGGAGGGGCGGAGGGGAGGAGGGAGGAGGAGGAGGGAGGAGTCTTTAAGGCTTTCCTCTGAGTTCCATTCACTGCCATGAAGCGCGCAACAGGAAGCCCTGAGGATTCAATGCTGGGCTGCAGACCTAGCCGGCTTTTAGTTTGTAAGATATGTTAATATTGTGCTGGCAACCTCACCTATTTACCATATACAGTATAACCCCGTTAAACCAAACTTGAAGGGGCCCTAGAAATTTGTTTAGATTAACCGATCATTGGTTTAACTGCGCTTTGGCTTGACTTTGAGTAAGAGTGTATTGCACATGTAATATACAATGTATGTGGACACTTTGATTATTGTTTTTTTATGTACATACAGTATAACCCTGTTAAACCAAGTTCGGTTAAACCAAACGATCGATTAATCCAAACAAATATCTATGGTCCTTCAAAATACTACCATTTATCATATAAAAATAGTCGGTGGGGTCTCAGATGACCTTATAACCACATGAAAGTTTGGTTTAACCATACCGGAAGTGGCCTGGGTTCCGACAATTTTGTTTGGATTAACCGATAATTTGGATTAACCAACTTTGGTTTAACCAACATTTTTATATGATAAATGGTAGTATTTTGCCAGGCCGCCGAAAAAAGTTTGGATTAACCGATCCTTTGGTTTAACCAAGCTTGGTTTAACTGGGTTATACTGTCTGCGGTATGCTGTATTCAAATGCGAATGCGACAACAAATGGAAAAACATGTAGACACACGGTAGTGCTTCCGAATGTCCGGATGCGAATGTGAATGCGGCAAAGTGGATCGCTCAATGAACCGATCGGTGCAAATGCAAATGCAAATGCAAATGTGAATGGCATGCCGCATACCACGTATATGGAATCTTAAGCCGTGTTCACACGGGAAAAGTTTATGCCGCTTTATACAAGGTGGATAATATGAACCGAACTAGTGTCGCGTTCACACGGGCAATACTTGGGCCGGAAATCGATATCAGCGCATGAGCAAGTCCATACTAAACAGCGCCAGTTTCAGTTAGTCGACGTCGGCACGAGAGAGTGTGGGTTCGACCTAGATATGTTTCGACTGAATCGTATTGTTTTGGAATGTTTAAAATTCTGCTAGGCAGTGAAACCCTAAAAATAAAGGATGAAACAAATATCTGTGCACCTCTAGCCGGTTCATAGACCAAATTATATTATATAGTGTGACGTGCTTAATCCGCCTCAAGTAAGTCGGTTGCATTCACACGGGCGATATAAGTCGAATCATAAAATTCGGTTTATAAAATCCGAATTATATGAGTCGATTCAGGCTTAAACTGCCTCAGCCGCGCGTTCACACGCCAAATGTGAGCCGAACTATACAAGTCGATTTTTATGATTCGAATTAACTGCCCCGTGTGAACACGGCTTTAGTTATATACATTTGAATTTCTAGTTCGAACGCTAAAAAAATTTATAATTGCCGCAACTTAGCCTGGCGCTCAGCGTTACTAGAACTAGGGCAAGGAGGGGCGGAGTGAGGAAGGCTTTCACCATGGGAACTATGACACTGCAATTTACTGACAATCATTTTGTTTGTTGTTTAACATCCTAGCAACATCTAACCTCATATCAGGAGAGCTACCGACTTGTGACAGTGCACACTCATGGAGACTTTATATTGCTGCCCCACAGGGAAATCAGGCCACTGGCCTCATGAGCCGATATCCCACACTGTCACGTTATTCCGACAATGTACTAACCAGTCCTTGTCCTATCCTATTAATGCAGGACGCCAAGTGAGGAAGTGATGAGTATTTGTAAGTCATTAGTTTGACTCGGCTGGGATTCAAACTCTCGACGTTTCCGCATGGGAAGTCTGCGCTCTACCGATTCGGCCACCCAGTCCAGTGTTCACTGACAATGATTGACAGCTGTTGGCAGCAACTGCTAACAATGTTCGTAACATCAAAAGAAGAGAGGCTACTTAGATCCAGCACACACTAAGAGAGTGTGGTATTTTAAGTCGCGGCTACATCAGGCAATTATTTTGGTACTCGTCCTAAAATGTTACTAGGACATAAAACTACAACAAACAACATCAAGTGCTATTTCTCTGGTATCACCTGTCAGTGGCTTGCCCTTGGCACTGGGTTCCGAGCTGACCATGGGATTTGAATTTCTAGTTCGAACCTAGATAAAAGATTCACCCGGTACTTGTAGTACATGACTAAACACCGCAAAGGGTCAGTGTAACGAATGGTCTAGCAGATTGTCAGACAACTAGTCACTGCAGCTAGTCATGGCTATTCATTGTGGCTATTTGCTGTGGCTATTCACTGTGGCTATTCGCTGTGGCTAGTTGCTGTGGCTATTTGCTGTGACTATTCGCTGCGACTATTCACTGTGGCTATTTGCTGTGGCTACTGTGGCTATTTGCTGTGGCTATTTGCTGTGACTAGTCGCTGCGGCTAGTTGCTGGGGCTACTGCGGGTATTTGCTGTGGCTGTTTGCTGTGGCTGTTTGCTGTGGCTGTTTGCTGTGGCTGTTTGCTGTGGCTAGTCACTCTGGCAATTCGCTGCGGCTAGTCACTGCGTCTATTCGATGTGGCTACTCACTACAGCTAGTCCCTGTGGTTAATTGGGGTGACTAGTCACTGCGGCTAGTCACTACAGCTAGTCACTGCAACTGGTCGCTGCTTCTAGTCTCTGCCGCTAGTCGCTGCGGCTAGTCACATCACTAACTACCCGGGGTAACATTCGCATTAGAGGTTGCCTCTGATGTGTATCTGCGGCAATACTTCCGGTCCCGGCTAAGCTGGACCTGCTCCAACAGCGCTTATAGTCTTACCTTAAGCGTAAGGCCAAATAAAAATTATAAATTGGTTATCGTCCTTTTGAAATAAAAATTAGGGTCCTGACGCAGTTTTAATTTTTATTAAATTTATTTTTGACGTAGACGTAATACGTTACAAGACGCAATGGCCGAATGATTTGAGCGTCCACCTCCCATTCTGGTAGGTCATGGGATTCGAGCTCCTGGGTTCGAACCCTGGCCGAGTAAAACAAATGACTTAACAAATATGGAAGTTGAATTGCTGCTACAGTGCTAGCCCGATGCATTTTGAACAGGTTAACAACAACAAAAATCAATGATCCCCCAGAGTCATTCAATGGCCATGGGTTCATTCAATGACCCGGGAGTCATTCAATGGCCCTGGAGACATCCAATTACCTGGGAGTCATTCAATTACCCCATAGTCATTCAATGACCCCGGAGTCATACAATGACCCGGGAGTCATTCAAGGACCCAGGAGTCATTCAAGGACCCAGGAGTCATTCAAGGACCCAGGGAGTCATTCAATTACCCTGGAGTCATTGAATAACCCTGGATTCATTCAATGACTGAGTCATTCAGTTCAATGCCAAGGGTTGCGCTAGCGACAAAGAATGGCCAGATAAAATTGGCAAGTTTACCAACAGAGCAGCATACCACATAGTGTTGCCAATAAATCTTTTGTAGAAATTTTGTTGGAAAAAAAATATATTCAAAAATACCTCCCGAACACTGGTAGAAATTCCAAGTGTGGAAAATTCCAAGCGAAGAAACTGTGATCCTTTTATGGTTGGTTGGTTGTTGGAGTTTTACATCCTGGCAACATTTAAGGTCATATCAGGAAGGGTACCGACTTGCGACTGTTCGCACTCATGGTGAGTTTATAGTGCTGCCCCACTGGGGAATTCAGGCCGTCGGCACCATGACGATGACATCCCACTATGCAACTGGGTTTGCGGTACTGTCAGGGATCTGTTATTATTAAATCACAATTTAATGTTGCACAACCATTATCAGGGATGAAAGTGGTCTCGGGGGGGGGGGGGGGGGGGGGGGGGGGCGGGAGGAGCGGAATTGCTGATATTCTCTCATAGGTCTAGCATTGTCAGGGAATCGCGAAAAATTCCCGGAAGCCGGGTTAGATATATATTGGTATAGGCTGATAGTGCTGCGCTGTTTGAAGCATGTATTAGTAGTGTATGCTGATAGTGCTGCGCCGCTTGGAGCATTTATTAATATTAGTAGTGTACGCTGATAGTGCTGCGGTCTCAGCACCACATATTAGTATACACTGAAGGTGCTGCGGGATTGAAAAATCCCGAAAATCCGCGGAATCGCGGAGATTTTTCATCCCTGCATTATGACATTTTCAGTACCACAATTCCCGCTGCAATAGGCATAATTTAACATGGTATTATTATTTCGCATTTACAGGTTTTTTTTAAGCACGTAAAAAGCAAAAGCCTTGGTAAATAAATATGCTCGGCAATTTCAAATATATTTCTTTGTCAGCTTTTAGTTGTCATGTTTAGGGGCTGCTCAGATGGTGTTTTCCTAGAATAGACGCCACTGAGTGAAATGCCTTGTTAAACAACCAACGCTAGGTGCGTGACAGTCGCAAGTGTTACACGGTCAGGGATAGGGGTTGGAATTCTCTATATAAAACATGTTCTGTGGAGAAACTTAACTCATCACACAGGCTTATTCATACTACAGTATAACCCCATTAAACCAAACTTGAAGGGACACGAGAACTTTGTTTGGATTAACTGATCATTTGTTTAACCGAGCTTTGGCTTCGACTTTGACTTGGCTTTGGCAAAAACGTGGGTGCATTATGAATGCAATATACAATGTATGTGGACACTTTGATTATTGTACCAGACGGGATGGCCGAATGAGTTAGAGCGTCCGTCTCCCTTGCTGGTAGATCGTGGGTTCGAACCCTGGTCAAGTAAAACCAATGACTTAAAAATTGATACTTGATGCTTCCTAGCCTGGCGCTCGGCATTATTAGGACAGGGCAAGGACTGCTCAGTGTCAGGATAATGTGACTGAGTGGGATACCAGGTCATGGTACCGGCGGCCTGGTTTCCCAGTGGGACAGCACTATAAAGTCGCCATGAGTGCGCACTGTCACAAGTCGGTACCTATCCTGATATGACCTTAGATGTTGCTAGGATGTAAAACAACAAACAACAACAAAACTTTGATTATTGTTTTTTCATATATAATAATAATAATAATAATAATAAAACATTTATCTAGTGCCCGATCCAGCAAGACAGTATAACCAACCTTGGTTAACCCAAACGATCGGTTAATCCAAACTTTGTTTGGCGGCCCGGCAAAATACTACCATTTATCATATAACAAAGTAGCTGGGGTCTCAGATGACCTTATAACCACATGAAAGTTTGGTTTAACTGTACTGGAAGTGCCCTGGGGCCCGAAAATTTTGTTTGGATTAACCGATAGTTTGAATCAACCGACTTTGGTTGAACCAACTTTTTTTATATGATAAATGGTAGTATTTTGCCGGGCCGCTGAAAAAAGTTTGGATTAACCGATCGTTTGGTTTAACGAGGGTTATACTGTACTACCAAATTAAAAGCCTGTGTCTTCATAATAGCGTGGTAGTGACTCAGTGTCGCCCCCTTGTGGTAGCTACAGATACTACTGAAAACTCAGTGGCGCCCTCGTGTGTTAACAAACGGAACTAACCGGCCTAGCTGTGACCAGAGAGCGTGTATATAAACAGATGAGAGGGACAACTCCCGCGAAAAACGGTAACACAGGCTACAGTGGCGTTCCTGGCGGTTAGTGTTGAACAAGCCTTGAGTTTGCCGGTACGCTCAGTGCAAAACATTAAGTTTCTTAAAAGATTAATAGAAATCCAGAACCCTAACCTTATAAATTCAATATAATCTTGTTGGTAAACATGTTTTCTATATGTGTACTAAGCGGCTTGTTTCTATTTGGTGTAGTTTTAGAGATATTTCACTTTTTCTGTAGGAAGAGTGCACACGACCATTGACAATGCCTTGAGTTTGCCGTACGCGTAGTGAAAAACGTCTATTTTATTCAAAATTAATAGAAATACAGAACCCTAGCCATGTAAATTTAATATAGTCTCATTGCTAAACATGTTTTCTATATGTGTTCCAAATAGTTTGTTTCTATGTAGTGTAGTTTTAGAGATATTTCACTTTTTCTGTACGAAGATTGCTCAAGGCCATTGACAATGCCTTGAGTTTGACAGCTGTGTCATATACTGTTCAACAACCACCACTTGGAGCGCCACAGTCGGCAGCTGTTACATGCTCTAGTATGGTAGTTGTCCCTCTCATCTGTTTATATACACGCTCTCTGCTGTGACTATTCGCTGGTTGTCCAAAGTGGGTTTTTTTATTCAAAAGTTCACCATTAGAAATTATATATTTACACAGATCGTTTTAATCTGATTCCGTATGATTTAAAATACATGTAAATCACTTGATTAGTTCTAAGTTAAGATTTTCTTAATATTAATTTGTTTGCCATGATTTGTTCGCAATAGACGAGATCACCATTCCGACTGCGCATGCGCTGAAAACGGCGTTGGCAGCAAAGCAAATACGTCTCACCATTGAGTTTGCCGATACGCGTAGGGCAAAACTTCGATTTTATTCAAAATGAATAGAAATGCATAACAATTTGGCATAAACATGTATGCACACATGCAATATAATGATCTGATGAATATAGCGAAGACGAAACTAGCCATAGTTAGACATTTTGAGCTAAGAAACATACAATTCCACACAAAACAATAAGTGATATCCACATCACCATCTTGTTCTAAATATTAAAATGCCAAATGTGTCAACATACACTTGTTTCAGAGAAATATATAACCAATATCTGATTAAGTGGGGCAGCACTATAACATCACCATGAAGCACACTGTGACAAGTCGGTAGCCATCCTGATATGACCTTAGATGTTGCCAGGACGTAAAACTCCAACAACCAACCAACCAACCGACTCGACCACCGCGTCCGGTCAGACACAACTCTCAGGAGTAGATCGTGGGATCGTGGGTTCGAACCCTGGTCGAATCAAACCAATGATTTAAAAATTGATACTTGTCGCTTCCTATCCAGGCGCTCGGCATTATTAGGATAGGGCAAGGACTGGTGTGCTCAGGTTCAGGATAATGTGACAGTGGGATACCAGGTCATAGTACCGGCGGCCTGGTTTCCCAGTGGGACAGCACTATAAAGTCGCCATGAGTGCGCACTGTCACAAGTCGGTACCCGTCCTGATATGACCTTAGATGTTGCTAGGACGTAAAACAACAACAAGCAAACAAACCACCACAGGAGTAGTGTCCGCCCAAACCACCAGGCGGCGCCACCGAGCAACTGAGCGTCCTACATGAACTTGATTATAGAAACGCCAGCTCTTAGCAGAGGTTGGTTGGTTGTTTTACGTCCTAGCAACATCTAAGGTCATATCAGAACGGTCTAAGCAGAGGTGTCTAACTGGTTGGCTGTTGGGGGTCTTACCTCCTGGCAACATCTGAGGTCACATCAGGTCGGGGAGGTGTCCAAGTAGATAAAGAGTGTGAGTAGGGAGATCTCCCGAATACACTAATTGTAAATAGGGAGAAACAGCGTGGCCAAAGGGGGGGGGAGTTTGTTTGTTTGTTGTTGTTTTACGTCCTCGCAACATCTAAGGTCATATCAGGATGGGTACCGACTTGTGACAGTGCACACTCATGGTGACTTGATAGTGCTGCCCCACTGGGAGACCCGGCCGCCAACACTATGACCTGCGATCCCACTCAGTCACATTATCCTGACACTGAGCTAACCAGTCCTTGCCCTGTCCTAATAATGCCGAGTGCCTGTCTAGGAAGGAACAAGTATTCATTTTTAAGTCATTGGCTTGACTCGACCAGAGCTCGAACCCACGACCCCACGATCTACCAACACGGGAGACGGATGTTAGGGTAGCAAAACTGCAATAAATGCTTTTTTTTTTTTTCAAATTCTTAAAGCCGCATAGTCCGATGAAGCATCAAATTTTCAAAACCAAAACAATTACCTGGAATTGATTCTACATATCTAACTTAGATACTGATGCATGTATTAACCATTTGTTGCCACTTAAGGGGCTGTCACATTACGGCGTATGGCGGGAGCGTATTGAAAACCTACGTACGCCGTGCTGGTGCCACTTTCGGGTGTGTTTGAGCGTATGGGGGACCTATGAGGAGCGTACGAGGAGCGTATGAGGAGCGTATGGGAGCGTATGGGAGCGTGCTGTGACATTTTTTGACATTATGGGCCATACGCCCTCATAGGTCGTGTTTTTTTGAGCATGCACAAAAAAAATTGGACGGACGAATTTATGAAAGCGTATGGCGGCGTATGCCTCATACGCTTCACATACGCCGGCATGTTGCGGCACTGGCGGCGTATGAGTAGCGTATGAGTAGCGTATGAGTAGCGTATGAGTAGCGTATGCGGCGTATGCCGACGTATATGACGTAAAGCCGCTACGCCGCCATACGCTCCCGCCATACGCCGTAATGTGACAGGGCCTTTAGCAGGGAATATCGAGGCAATTTAATATAACATGTTACTGCTAAAGCCTATGGGGTCAGAGTTTTGGCAAGCTTGCCAAAACTAATTTGACATGTTTGCACTTCAAATATCTCAAAACATAACTGTTTAAAATAAAACAGGACTTGAAGCCAAAGTAAGGTCGATTATGACAGTCAGGTTAATCTATTTATCTCAGCAACTCAACACCATCGGACTACGCAACTTCAATCCAGTTGAAGAATATCCTTTTTCAGCACCGATGCAACAGTATGGATTGTTGTTGGTTGTTGGGGTTTTACACCCTAGCAACATATATGGTCATATCAGAACGGGAACAGTATGGATGTGTAAGATCAAATCTAGGTCAGCGGTTTTTGATTTAGACAAACTTGATGCTTCCATCGAATTATGCAGATCTGATTTGTTTGTTTGTTGTTTTACGTCCTAGCAACATCTAAGGTCATATCAGGACAGGTACCGACTTGTGACAGTATGCACTCATGGCGATTTTGTAGGTCTGCCCCACTGGGAAATCAGGCCGCCGGCACCATGACCTGATATCGCACTCAGTCACATTATTCTGACACCGAGCCAACCAGTCCTTGCCCTATCCTAATAATGCCGAGTGCCAGGCTAGGAAGGAACAAGTATCAATTTTTAAGTCATTGGTTTGACTCGACCGGAAACCGAACTCGCAAACTCCTGATCTTCGGCACGCGAGGCATGTGCTCTACCGATTCGGCCACCGCGCCCGGTATGTAGATAGACTTGTTGTCGTCAGTGTAAACAAAATAAAAACTGTGTTTGTCTCTATTTTCACCGGGTTAAAAGTGTTTTGGTTTGGATACTCACGACTTGCTGAGGAGATGGTCCTGCTCCGAAGGTGTCATCGAGTCGATGCTCTCGTTGGGCGAAGCTTGCTTCTTCAGACCCAGGCTGGGCAGGAGATGAGCGATTGGCTCCAACGGGCCCACGATGTCATCATCTTCAGGGAATGTTGTGTCGTAGGTTTCATCAAGAATACGATCGGTCTCAGAATCGCCACCGAACTGTCCAAGCAACACTTGGTCGGTTTCGGAGTCGCCCGCGAACTGCTCAAGGGAGATGCCGCTAACAGGGCGCTCTTCCGCTGTGTCAGGCTCACCGCTGCCAGGGCTCTGAACATGTATGGTTGGTGATGTATAGGATGGCGGAGCATTCATGATGTCAGGGTCCTCGATTGTCGAGAGGCGCTTCACAACGGATGGGAGTGAGGAGCTTTCGCTGGAACTATGCGACACCGGACTCGACACGGGGCTCGGTGACATCTCGCGGTGCGACCCACTCAGATTCAAAGACACTTCGCTCACCTTGTCTTCAAGGTCAGCTGCTGAACCCCTGTTCGAGCCCACGCTCGATCCCTGTGATGAACTTCGCTTCTCAAGGTCATTCATTGTGACCTTCTCATCTGATGTGTCTGAGTTTCGTGAGGTCCGCTGTTGTTGATAGCGCGCGATCCAAGATGCTGACCTGCGTGGAACAGCAACATCACCAGGCACTGGACTGAGTGGACTTGTCGGACTGGCAGCCATCTTAACCTCACTGAGGTCATGACCGCTATCCGATCGCGCCATCTCCTCTCCGCTACCTGAGCTGTATGTGCTATCTGACATCTTCGATGAATCAATCGTCTCTGGGACCGCCTCACCATACATCCTCTGCCAGTACGAATCGGCCTCATTCAGCGAAGCTGCAATCTCTTCTCGCGACAATGAACTGTCCTCTCGTGACCGCCTCTTCGGAAGCAGCACACCACCTCCAGCTGCAGGAACCGCTGACGCAGCTGATGTTGGCGTTTGCGACTGAGGTGGAGCTGGTGCAGCTCCTCTGTTATTGTTGCGCCGCCGCCACATTTGAGGCTCCTCAGATTGAACATCACCCACAGGGACCGGTGGCGGGGGGCTTGTCGGGACTACTGGCGGTCCTTGCGACAGTGTCGATTGGGATTGGGATTGTGTGGAACGTAAAGTCTCATCCTCCTGGGATGTCTGTAATGATTGCTGTGATGTTGGCGGTGGTGGCGGTGGTGATGGCAAGTCATTGGTTTGCTGGTCCATATCTTGAGATATGCGGTGGGAATATGATCCTAACTCGATTCTTTGTTGGGATCTCTGTGAATGTCCTTGGTCACCTTCTTCAGATGAGCTGGCTTGTAGCCGGTCCGCAACACTATGGCTGTTACTTTTCTGTTTGAAATGCTGCGGGGAACCAATTTCCTCTTGCGTTGGGCATGCTGCCGGACTAATTATAGGACTTAGCGCGCCCGAAGAGGAGGTGAGTGGACTCCGACCACCGTTGCCTGCAGATCCAGCGACTTTATCGGACTTACTAATGGGCAGCGAGTCTGGTTTGTTGAATCGACTGGCCCTATTAGAGGTCAGGGCGGATGCAGCAGATCCGGCCTTCCGCACCTCATCTTCATACTTCTGCCTGATCCATCTAGGCGGCAGCACCTTCTCTGCGGGTTTCTCCATCTGCAGCACTTCCACCGACTCAGCGCGCTTCGGAAGTTGGCTGTGATTTTCTGCTCCATCTCCATGGAGACGAGCACTCCGGTCCGCTTCCTGCTCCATTTTTGTTGGGTCAGATGAGGACCGTGGCTTAGTGAGGTAGTTAACAACTGGCTTGTTCGAGTAGTTGACCTGTGGCTTCTCCGGAAGCCGGCTGCGGTTATTGCTAACCGGCGACCGGGATGTCGGTGAGGTCGGGGACACGGCTCGATCCCTGGATGGGGATGGACGCCGCTGGAATGCTCGTTTCTGCTCTGCTTGGTCTTTGCGGTTCTGCTCCTCCATCCGAGCAAAGATGGCGCGTGTGTACTTGAAGCGCTGAACATGGTTCGTCGTTTCAAAGAATTTCTGTGGATCAGCAATGTTGGGGTCAAACTTCGGCTCTGGACTCCGCTGGGACCGAATAACCTCATGGCTGCTGCCACCTGATGATTCAGACCCGCGTCCCTTATTATCAGCCACAGCTGACCGGCTGAAGCGATTGTTACTTGGTTGTTCATTGTTCTTAGCCACATCAAGCCCAGTTTGAAACACATTTTTCAGCCGACTGACCTTATTGCCAAATGCAGCGCCATATGATCGGATATCATCCGGATGATGTACTTCGTGTGAATGGATTTGGCGCGGCATAATGTCAGGCCGGGACATAACTATGAAAATTGGTTTCTTCTGTATGGAATGTATAAAAATGCTCTACATCCACCCAAAGCGAAATGTATCGTCTCCTGCTCCTCACCATGGATCCCGTTACTATAGATATATATATATACTACACATATAGTACTAACATCGACTGCTGCTTGCTTACTTCATTCGGTATACGCAAAGCACTGCGACTTTCTGCAGGCTCACCTCAAAATGATAACCTAACGATTGCCAGCTTGGAGAGGGAACTGCTTTCGTTCGTTTGTTCGTTTGTTCGTCTTACTGTTTTCAAATTTCCATGCATTTCCAGCGAAAGGATGATGGCAGACTCTTTGGTGGTGGTGGTGGTGGGGGTGGTGGCGGCGGTAGTAGTGGCGGCGGTGGTGGTGGTTGCTGTTTCCTTGGTAACGCTTGGTTGCTAGGGGCTGAGGGGATGTTGCAGAATGGAGATGGAATGGGAGGGTGGAGGAGGGGGGGGGGGAGGAAGGGGGGGGTTGAAGCCTCTAGATAGTCATGCTTGTTTCCATGATGCTTCGGTGGTGTGCTTGGCAACGGTTTCTATGCGTTGTCAGACAACCAGGCAACCCTAAAAGAAAAAAGAGAGAAAAGTATGCATTAGAATTCAGTCAACAGCTAAGAGAACACATTATTTATTTTAGTACATTTTCAGTTCATACTCATTTTGACATATCAAATTCAAAGACAGTCAAGGACATTTCCGGGCAAAATTATTCCAGGATGTTTTTAAGACGTTTACGAAATAAAAGTACCCCGACACATGGCCATATTCATAGTCGATTCACTGTGTAAAATGTGAAGTGTAAATAAGGATAAAAAATAACAAAGAACTTATGTACGGCTTTAATATAAAAATCAAGAGGCAAGATAACAAACCCGCAAAAGTCACTTTAAATACAAAACATCGTTGGGATTCCAATACTCAATTCTGCCACTGTGGGCCCAGCATCCTAACCAGTAGATTACCCAGGCTCCCTGAATTGGATATGTATAGAATCAAATTGACTTAAAGCTCCTTCGACGCAGCAATAAATATTTAAAAAGTGAACCAGTATCGAAGTTGGATATGTAGAATCAAATTGACTTAAACGCTCCTTCGACGCAGCAATAAATATTTTAAAAGTGAACCAGTATCGAAGTTGGAAATGTAGAATCAAATTGACTTAGAATATCTCCATGCGACAAAAATGCTCGCCGCCTTTATTTGCTTTGGTCGCATTGAGGTTGCCAGCTTTTGGTCGCAAAGTGGTCGCAAGTAGTTTGAATGAGGCCTAACTGAACTAGTATCTAAGTTGGATATGTAGGATCAAATTGACTTCGCATTCCTTCTAAGTTCTATGACTTCTCTTTCGACAATTTCATGGCTACATCAGAATACGCAGCCTTAAGCACACATTACTCATCATACGCTGAGCCCACTCCTTGATTGTCGGGCTCACTCACAACTCGAGTGACTGCTGCATAATTCAGGAGACACTAAACATGGAGAAAGCGAGCACCTTTGTCACAAAGCGCATGCGGCATGTGGCATGTGGTATGTTTACTGGTGCCCGCATGTGGGAATTGCTACACTGGTCCTCAGCGTCACCTTCCGCATACATAACTCCCACACACATAACTCCTGCATACATAACTCCCACACACATAACCCCTGCATACATAACCGCTGCATACATAACTCCCGCATACATAACTCCCACAACATAACTCCCACACACATAACCCCTGCATACATAACTCCCGCATACATAACTCCCGCATACATAACTCCCACACACATAACCCCCCACATAAATAACTCACAGACATAACTCACACACACATAACACACACATACATCCAGCAAACTCCACACACATAACTCCTACACACATAACTCATTTCCACATACATTACTCCCATAGACATAACTCCACACAAAGTTGACCACGGGATGGCCAAATGAGTTGAGCGTCTGACTCCCGTTTTGGTAGATGGTCAAACCAAACCAATGACGTACAAATTGATACTTGTCGCTTCCAAGCCAGGTGCTTGGCATTATTAGGATAGAGCAAGGACTGGTTGCCTCAGTGTCAGGATAATGTGATCGAGTGGGATATCAGGTCATGGTGCTGGCAGCCTGGTCTCCCAGTGGGGCAGCACTATAAAGTCATCATGAGTGTGCACTTTCACAAGTCGGTACCCATCTTAATATGACCCTAGATGTTACCAGGACGTAAAGCTCCAACAACCAACCAACCAACCCCAATCTGGTTGTTTTATTTTGGGGTAATATTGTCTGGGTGGAGGGGGGGGGGGGGTAACTTATTCCAAGGTGGGGCCCCGAGAAAAGGGAAGGTGAAGTGGTACGAGAGGGGAGGGGAAGGGGAATGGGCAGGGCGAAGAGGGAGGGGGGAGGGAGGAGGGTGAGGAAGAGGGGGGGAGAGACGAGGGGAGGTTGGGAGGGGAGGCGGGGCAGGGCAGAGGGATGGGAGAGGAGGGAGAGGAGGGGAGAGGAGAGGAGGGGAGCGGGAGGGGAGGAGGGAGGAGGGGGAGGGAGGGAGGGGAGAGGAGGAGGGGGAGGGGAGGGGACGAGGTGAGGGGAGAGGAGGGAAGGAGCGGAGGGAAGGAGAGGAGAGACGGAGAGGAGGGAAGGAGAGGAGAGGAGGGAAGGAGAGGAGAGGAGGGAAGGAGAGGAGAGGAGGGAAGGAAAGAGGGGGAGGGTGCTGGGATGGGAGGGGAGAGGAGGGAGGGAGGGGAGGGTGAGGTGTGGGGGAGGGGAGGGGAGGGGTAGGGAATGGGTAGGTTGAGGGAGAGGGAGGGGAGGGGAGGGTAGGAGGGGGGGGAGAGGGCAGGGGAGGGGTGGGGAGGGGAGGGAGGGAGGGGAGGGGAGGGGGGAGTGGGGGGGGGGGGGGGGGGGGGGGGGGGGAAGTGGGGGGGAGGGGAGGGAAGGCAGGGGAGAAGAGGGGGAGAGGGGATACTATTCCTTTACACCGGTCATGCGCATTGTGGATGTTAGGTCCCAATTTGGGGCGGCTGGGAACCACATCATCGAGTGGTGGTTCCCAGCATGCCGTGCGGGGCGCCATTAGTGGGGCATGACTCAGCAGTTCCTACCTATGAGTAAGGAGGCTGGCCCCTATTGCACTCCATGTTGGAGGGGAAACATGGCCAGCGAACAAACACCCCCAGGGTTGCCAACCCTAACGGTTTCGCCATAAAGTGTACAATATTCTATGTCCCCATCAGTACCATACGCCAATCTTCCGGTTTTTCATTTTCCAATGTTGGCAACCCTGCAATACCATTAATATAGTAATATTACATAATTTTGTTTACGGATTATTGTGTCCAAAATGCACCACCGAGCATCTAAGATTTAACATTTTTTCTGGGGGATTACGCTCAGACCCCCAACATAAGATCGCTTAAGATCTTCCGATTTGTCATTTTCCAATGTTGGCAACCCTGCACACCCCCCACATACACACCTCGCATCTCCCTCCAAACCTGCCAACCCTACAAACCCCCCTCAACCTCCCCTCCCCCCCCCCCCCGCACAGACACACCCCGTATCTCCCTCCCTACAAATCCCCCTCAACGTCCCCTCCCACCCCCCCCCCCCTTCTTACCCACACTTACCTGCCTATAAGGACAAAGCTGTGTTCTAATTGATCACCCCCCTCCCCAGATAAGTATAACACAAGCGCATCAGCTTACAAACAAATCATCACCAGATATGGATACCACATGCTCATCGACTTACTAACAAACCACCCCATTACAGATACCACATGCTCATCGGCTTATTAACAAATCATCACCCGATAAGGATATCATATGTTCATCGACTTACAAACAAATCACCAGATATGGATACAGGCTCATTGGCTTACAAACAATTCATCACCATCAGGGATGAAAGTGGCCTCCCGTATAAAAAGCGGAAATCTATGGCGAGGTTTTCTGTAAATAATGTTGCTCCAATAATAGCACGTTATCCTAGTAATTATTATTATCATCGTTAATAAAAGAAGGGCCATATACATGACAAAATAAATAGAAATTACTAGTTCTCCACCCTGAATACGGCCTTTGTAACGAGAGCTGACACAGCATTAAAACAGTTTCCCTTCTTTTAATAATAATAATAATAGCTAGGATAGCATATTATTGTTGCTACATGAGGAAATATACCACTGGCTTATCGCCGTTCTTGTGGACACAGCGAATTTCCGCGGAAACCCGGATCTGCTCCCATAGGCTTACCACTGTCAGGGAATCGCGGAAAATTCGCGGAAGTCAGGTTTGATACAGTGCTCTCCCAGCACTATCCTAGTTCCATTCCACTAATCAGTCAGTACATATTATCCCTGGAGAGTGTGCCACTGGCCTTGTTGTGACAGTATTATCGCCCATGCTATTTCAAGTAGTACTTGTTTTTCTGTTTGGTTGGGTTTTATGGCCTAGCAATATCGAAGGTCATATAAGAACTCGATTTGAATTGGATGTTGTCACATAATATATCCGTGGTATTGTATTAACGTTAATTGGTGAAAATAGAAAATCGCGGAAATCCGCGAAATCGCGGAGGTCTTTCATCCCTGCACCATATACGCATGCCAATTGTTCATCGACTTACAAACAAATCACCACATACAGATAGTGCATGCTCATCGGCTTACAAACAAATCAACCCCAGATATGGATACAATCTCATTGGTTTACAAACAATTCATCACCATATACACATGCCAATTGTTCATTGGCTTACTAACAAATCACCAGATACGGATATCACATGCTCATTGGCTTACTAACAAATCCATCACCAGATACGGATATCACATGCTCTTTGGCTTACTAACAAATCCATCACCAGATATGGATACCACATGCTCATTGGCTTACTAACAAATCCATCACCATGTAAAAATATACGGATTTTCGGTTAAGAATTATATATTGGCAGAGAGCAAAAAAAAAATTATTAGTCTGGCGACGGGTGGACAAAGTTATATAAACCAAAAGTATAATATCCACTCCATTATGACATGATATAAGCTGTGTGAAATATATGTTCATATATTATGCCTGAGATTAATGAAGAATTTCCTATATAAGAGGCAGTACATGATTATTGAAATGTTTCTCTATGCATCCATAAAGAGTGCAATTGGACCATTTTGACAGAGATCTATTGTAACTGTATAGCTACCTGCCCCCCCTTCCTTGACCACTGGGCAGGTCCACCAGCCTAATTTGCATATACACACAGGGCACCACCTGCAGCTGGGTTGAGTGACAGCCACCCCTACTGGGGGAGGGTGCCACCCACCCTGACTGTGGAGGTGCCTGATTGGCTGGCTGTGGACTGCCCAGTCACCTGCATCCCATTGGCCCTCTGATCACACTAGCCTCAAACCAAGATCTTATTTCTAGATTCTGCTTCATACACACTGAAGAGAGATCACTCTACTCCTGGCTCTTGAGTGAGACACACCCACTCTTGAGCAGGAACCCCAGACACTTGTCTGATGCTATCAAAATTCATCTATTCCAATTGAGTGGATCCACAGCCCTAGGACTCCTGTCCCATGGGTTGTAGGCACTGCTTTCTATACAGGCTAAAGTGGTAATGAGATATTGTGTGGCTAGAGGGCAAGGGGTGTGGATGATAGGTCACTGGTAGGTGGACAGGAGTTGGTGTTAGTAAAGCACAACTTCTCCACTGTTTATCTGTGTCTTGTCTTCATTCTTCCTTAGCATTGGTTAATGAGTTGATAGATAAGTGGTATGAAGGGGAGAGTTTCTGTAGTATTATCTGGTGTCCCAAACGTGGCCGGGCATTCAGAAATATTATAACCAGATACGGATACCACATGCTCATTGGCTTACTAACAAATCCATCACCAGATATGGATACCACATGCTCATTGGCTTACTAACAAATCCATCACCAGATACGGATATCACATGCTCATCGGCTTACTAACAAATCACAAATTGCACTAATGCCCAGAGTGCCGTCTCACCGGGTTCATGATGGTATTTTTAACCCGCCCAATCGACATGCATTAGCGGCGAAACACACAGTGCATAATTTTATTTTTGATTTGTGTGGATGTGGTGCTTGCGATATTTCTTTTGGTCTGACCAGTGAATTCGCTTTTCCTAATGGATTGAAATTAGTGGCCCCTTAATGTCGTGTCGGCACGGTGAGAATTGTTCAGATCTTATTCTGTCATAATATTTATTATCATGTCGTCACTTTTACAGAGAATGTAAAAGCATATAGTCAACTATGTGTCCCGAGATACTTTTGAAGTCAAAGGCTCACAATTATAATGACAACAAATTTGAAGCCAGGTAAATTACTAGATAAATTGGGTGAAATTCAGGCGGTATAGTCCTGCCACCCTCAAGAAAGCTAGGATCATTTCTCATCCGAGCAGTCCTGGAGTGGTCCGTGGCTAAGTCGGGGCTAGTCCGGGTTAAACTGTGGCTAAAACGTGGCTCATTCGGCTTAAAAAACACCTGGACTGGCCCGGACGGTACACGGACTACCCCCGGATTACCTGGACTCCCCCTGGATTACACCGGATGATGCCGGATCGATCTCGGATTGCAATATTCTCCAGATCACCCCGGATGTTATAAACATATTAAAACATCCGGGGCCAACCCCGGATGAGGCCGGACCAGCCAAGGATCATCAAGGACCAGCCACGGATGAGCCACGGATGAGCCACGGACCACGCAGGATCACGGTCCGGGACACGTCCGGCCCCTGATCCGGGTAGGTGTGACCTAGGCCTTAGACAGACTGCCTGTGAAATATAATGTCATGGGAATGATGACAATGGAAAATATTTCAGCTACGATTCGAACCCACACTTCTTGCCATTCCGAGGCTAGCGTGCTAACCACCTAGGCTACCTGATGCAATCACCCTACCCACGCCTACCTGTCTATGTAGCTCCTTGCCTGAGAGCTCAGTGCAGACTGCTACACTAGCCATTACACCACCTAGGCTCCCTGATGTCACCACACTACCCACACCTACCTGTCTATGCGGCTCCTTGCCTGAGAGCTCAGTGCAGACTACTACACTAAGCATTACACCACCTAGGCTCCCTGATGTCACCTCACTACCCACACCTACCTGTCTATGCGGCTCCTTGCCTGAGAGCTCAGTTCAGACTACTACACTAAGCATTACACCACCTAGGCTCCCTGATGTCACCTCACTACCCACACCTATCTGTCTATGTGGCTCCTTGCCTGAGAGCTCAGTGCAGACCACTACACTAACCATTACACCACCTAGGCTCCCTGATGTCACCACCCTATCCACGCCTACCTGTCTATGCGGCTCCTTGCCTGAGAGCTCAGCGCAGACTACTACTACACTCATCCCCCGGGAATTGTGGTTTACGTCCATAAGTCATCTAATGCTTACAATCACATACATACACTGATACAGGCTATGCACATACAACTATGTATACACAGGGTAGGTTCAACAACCATACAGCGCGTAGCTTGTACAGGATCCAGGTCACGGCAACCAGCGTCATGGGGGTGATGGAAAATGGGAAATATTGCACCTAGAGCAGGTTTCGAACGCACACTTCTTGCCATTCCGGGGCGAGTGTGCTAACCATTACACCACCTAGGCTCCCTTATGCAATCACTCTATCGACGCCTACCTGTCTATGTTGTCATGTGGCTCCTTACCCGAGAGGTCAGTGATGGAATTCAAGGCTATTTCACGGCTTATCAAGGCTGTTTTTGACCGGAATTCCGGACAATTTTCATTTGGATTTCAGGGGGGAAAACAACAATGCCAAATGGCGATTTCGGACTAATTTACATGAGTGGGGACAGTTTAATGAAATTCAAGACTTCCCAAGAGTAATTACCCAAAAATAGGTTAAATTCAAGGCTTTTGAAGGGCATGATTGAAATGGGGCAAATGATGTTCAACACTTTTCAGGGATGAAAGTGGTCTCCTGGAAAAAAAGCGGAAATGCTGATATTCTCCCATAGGCTTAGCATTGTCAGGGAATCGCGGAAAATTCCCGGAAATTGGGTTTCATACAAATACGTTTGAAGCACGTATTAGTAGTACATGCTGACAGTGCTGCACGTCTGCACCACACATTAGTATACGCTGATGGTGCGTGCTGCAGCATAAAACAACATATTAGTATACACATATAGTGCTGCGGCGTTTGAACAATGTATTAGTATACACTTATTGCTCCAGAAAAAATCTCGGAAATCCGCGAAATCGCGGAGATCTTTCATCCCTGACTTTTCAAGACTTTACAGGCCTGTAATTGTCCTCTTGTGGAGAGAGGATTTTTTCTAGATCGGACACCTAATCTGAAGGTTGGTGGTTCGATTCCCTATGCCATCACCTCTGCCAATTTGGATTTCCACTGCTGTGTATAACTTACAGCGTCACCAAAGGCCAGTTGCTCTCATACTATGCTTAAGTGGTGTGGGAGGTTAAAAATCCCTTGGGTCGGTAAAAGTATAGGCTTGTTATTTCAATCAATCAATAGTTCCGTCCTCTAGTCGAGGGTTGGATG
Organism: Branchipolynoe longqiensis; assembly: GCA_030323885.1. Taxonomy (NCBI): domain Eukaryota; kingdom Metazoa; phylum Annelida; class Polychaeta; order Phyllodocida; family Polynoidae; genus Branchipolynoe; species Branchipolynoe longqiensis. The sequence goes on from CM059203.1 coordinate 11,448,132, forward strand.
CAATGGTTCTCCACTTGTCCCGATGGTGTGCTGTTCTGATAGACTGTGAATAATTCAAGCCTGTCCACTGTGAAATATTTGTAAACCATGATGTTCTTGGTCTCCCTCTCCCTCTGCTGCCATTCACCTTCCCTTCCAACAATGTACGGTATATTGAACTCTGACAAATGATGTGGCCAAAATAAATAAGTTTCTTTGTCTGTATAGTGGCAAACAAGCATTTCTTATTTTTAATTTTTCTGAGAACTTCTTTGTTGGTGATCTTCTTTGTCCATGATATTTTCATCATCCTTCGATAAGTCCACATCTCAAATGCTGCTAAATGTTTGTACATTTTCTTAGAGATTGTCCATGTCTCAGCCCCATACATTAGAGTAGACCACACATAACACTGAAGAATACGCTTCCTTGTATGTATTAATATCTTACTTGATGTTAACACTCTATACATTTTGGAGAATGTTGTTCGGGCTATTGTTATCCTTCTCTTAATTTCTTCCTCACATCTCCCATCATTTGTAATCTTTTGTCCGAGATATATGAATTCGGATACTTGTTATTTCGAACCATGAATATTCATGGTTGAAATAATGTTATTTAGGAGCATAACTTACTCAAGAAGTAAACTTCGGTCAAATTAAACCCAAAATCCAAGTGATATTAACGCCGATATTAACGTTATTGCGAATGTAAATAAAACAAAAACCACAAATCTATTCACTGCTACAATCTAATTCTGTTATTTAATTTCTAACCATGAATATTCACACGGAGGTTGAAATAATGTTATTTAGGAGGATAACTTACTCAATAAGTGAAATTTGGCGTTATTGCGAATGTAAATAAAACATAAAGCACTGCTGTCGTCTGTTTGTTTTCACCGTGCCAACCCGGAAGTGACGCGAACGCGCCCCCTCCTAATTTATCCATGATAGGCAGTATACATCTTCAAGAAGAACAACTCAGTTACTGGGATTGAACAGGGGATGATGCGTGGGTCCTTAGCGAGGTTCCCATTCCCGGTGGTCGACATAGTGGGTTCCGCGGGTAACAACAGCTCACACAACGACCGCTGTCATTCAAGGTCACACTGTCGTGCAAGATCACACACGAGGGAGTCAGGTTACGCAGAGGTCACGCGAGGTCACTGTTCAGGGTCAAAGGTCACGTAGACGCTATGCTGGGACACCCGCGGCTTCCGGTCCGGTGGGGACCGAACTAACACAGTAACAGACTGGTTGGCTCGGTGTCAGGATAATGTGACTGAGTGGGATATCAGGTCATGGCGCGGCAGTAGGCCAGGGCTGCGTTCAGGCTCCTTCTCGGAGGTGCCTCGGCGACGGGCATGACGTCACGCCAGTCTGAACGACAAAAGCAGTTGGTCGCCTCGGAATGGCCGCCCCCATAGGCGGTGGCCATTTGCAATGGACAAGCTGCGCTGTAATTGGTTGAAAGCACTGAAAGTGGCAGCCATTTTCGAGGCGCTTTTCATCTCCAGTCTGAAAAGAGAGGCGTCTCCGTGACGTCGCCGAGACGCACTCTGAACGGTATTAGGCCAAAAAGCATCACCGAGATGTCTCCGCGGCGCCTCCGAGACGGACCCTGAACGCAGCCCTGATCTCCCAGTCGCGAAGTACTATAAAGTCACCATGAGTGTGCAGTGGTACCTACCCGTCCTGATATGACCCTAAATGTTGCCAGGACGTAAAACTCCAACCACCAACCAACCGAACTAATATGATGGCCGACTGAGTAGACCATTCTGTTTCACCCTTTTCGCCCAGGAGGTTAGTTTGTTTGTTGTTGTTTTACGTCCTAGCAACATCTAAGGTCATATCAGGACGGGTACCGACTTGTGACAGTGCGCACTCATGGTGAATTTATAGTGCTGTCCCACTGGGAAACCAGGCCGTCTGCACCATGACCTGGTATCCCACTCAGTCACATTATCCTGACACTGAGCACACCAGTCCTTGCCATGTCCTATTAATGCCGAGCGCCTGGCTAGGAAGCGACAAGTATCAATTTTTAAATCATCGGTTTGACTCGACCAGGATTCGAACCCACGACCCCATGATCTACCAGCATGGGAGATGGACGCTCTAACTCATTCGGCCATCCCGTCTGGTCCCAGAAGATTAGTGGAGTGGGTTCGATCCCCAGCTGGGTCAAACCGATGACTTACAAGTTACAGTTACAATTTGGCACAAACATGGATGGAAGGATGCAATATAATAATATAATGAATATGTTTAAGACACAACTCTCCATAATTAAGCATTTTGAGCTAAGAAACATACAATTTCAGTCACTTTACAGGCTGATGTTTACATCACCATTGATTAGACATAAGTAATTCTTATTCTAAATATTAAAGTGTTGAATGTGTCAACAAAAACTTGTTTCAAAGAAATATATAACCAATGTCTGATTAACCCAACCCATTTCCTAACCCAACAAATGTCATTAACCACAGGATATAAATAAAAACATGAATTAAACGAGTAAAACTGACTCTGGCTATGGCTCTAACACTAGTCTGAGTGCCTAGATCTTTCTAAATCTAAATGCACATGGCATAAGATGTGCTGATTATATTGATGTAAATGCAATGCTGGATAAAAGATTAATATCTTAATTTATTATATATATTTTTTAGTTGAGTATTCTATGTTTCAAACAAGAGCTGAGATGAGCTGAAACTAGCACATTTCATAGCTGCACCCAGTGTATTAGCATGTGCCATGTGCTTTTGGGGGGGGGGGGGGGGGGGGGTCCTCTGATGCATCCCACAATGCACCGCGCCGCTGGAACCGTAATGTAGTCTATTGCGTCCATTACCAGACGCCCCCTGGTGTTAATAGTGTAAAACACTGAGGGCATGTTACAGCAGGTGGTGGTTGCCCAGCAGGCAGACCAGGTATATCAACGTTTATCTAGGTTAGCAGGTTAAATTCAATCTCCACCCCCCACACACACACCCCACCCACCTGGTTCAGGCAAGACGTGTTCGATCTTTATTGTTACGCATTTTCTAAATGTTTTTTTTTTTTTTTTAATTTTGTGATGGTTTATTTACCCTGTCCATAACGAGTAAGTCGCATCACGGCTTGTTTTCATCGCTGAACAGCAATAGTCTCAATTTGGTAGTAGCCTTGTCATCTTAGCTGTTTGTAGTTATGTGAGGGTTTTTTTTGGTGCCACATTTGCAAAATTTTGGTATATATATACATACTATTCAGGGCTGATAGTGGTTTCAGTAACAACAAAAAAACCTACAGAAATCAAGCCGAGATTATTATCCCAACGGCAAATTTCCGCTTACACCTATATAAAAAATGCCCACCCACTCACCTACTCAATCACCCACTCAATCACCCACTCAATCACCCACCCACTCAGAGAGCCACTCACTCACCTACTTACCAACTCACCCACCCACTCAATCACCCACCCACTCAATCACCCACCCACCCATTCAATCAATCACCCACTCAATCAATCACTTACCCGCCCACTCACTCGCCCACCCACTCGCCCACTCCCTCACTCACCCACTTAACCATTGCTTTGACATAAGCCGTGTTCAAGCGGGAAAAGTTTAAACCGATTTAGACAAGGCGAATTATATAAATCGATTTAGAGCACCGTTCACACGGACCGAGTTTGAAAGTGTTTGAAAGTGTGTCGCGTTCACACGGGCAGTGCGTGAGTCGGTTTAAGGCGGAAGTGGATATCTGCGCATGAGCAAGTCGATACTAACCAGATATCTATGGACTGAATCGTATTGTTTTGGAACGATCAAAACTTCTGCTGGGTAGTGAAACCCTAAAAATAAATGATGAAAAAAATATCTGTGCACAGGTAGCGGTTTCATAGACCGAATTATATAATATGCGCTTTTGATCGACCGGAAAATAAACAAACTCAAGTTTCGACTGCGCATGCATGTGACGTCCTTAATCCGCATCAAGTAAGTCGGTTGCGTTCACACGGGCGATATAAGTCGAATCATAAAATTTGGTTCATATAAACCACCTACTTAGGTGGTTTATAAAATCCGATTTATATGAGTCGAATCAGCCCTAAACCACCTCAGCCACGCGTTCACATGCCAAATGTGACCCGAATTAGGCAAGTCGATTTATATGATTCGAATTAACTGCCCCGTGTGAACAGGGCTATAGAGAATATCCCACGGCTATTATTCAGGGTTCATACACTTGAAGGAAGTCAACATTCAAGGGTTTTTCCAAAAACATTCCAAGTCAACTTTAATCAAAATTTCAGGAATTTACTGAGCCTATAGCCGTGTTCACACACGGGCGTTAAGTCGCCTCAACTAGTTCGCCTTATCTAGTTCGGCTCACATTCGCTGTGTGGACGCAACGATAAGGCGGATTAGGGTTGATTCGCCTCAACTAATTCGCTTCAAGTAAACCACGTCATGAGGTAGGTTATATTAAGCGATCTAACTTAAGTCGCCCCGACCAATATGGCCTGCGTGGACGGTAGCGGTTTAGATGAGGCGGATTAAGGACGTCACAGTCGAGACCTGAGTTTGTTGACTTTCCGGTAAATTTGCTCTATGAACCTGCTAGAGGTGCACAGATATTTTTTTCATGATTTATTTTAAGGTTTTCACTGCCCAGCAGAAGTTTTGACCGTTCCAAACCAATACGATTCAGTCCATACATATCTAGGTCGAACCCACACTCTCTCGTGGCGACATCGACTAACCGAAACTGGCACTGGTTAGTATGGACTTGCTCATGCGCAGATATCGATTTCCGCCTTAAACCGCTCCGTGTGTGGACACGACACTAGTTCGCCTCATCTAGTTTGCCGTATCTAGTTCGGCCTAAAGTTGTGTGTGTGAACACAGCTTATATGGCGATGCTTATCGAAATACTTAGACCATCGTTTGGATCTCATGACGGCGTGATTCTCGTATCACGATATAGCTGGTATATGGATATGCAGCTTTAAATCTTCGGTATGAGGTCGATTATATATGTGATATATAAGCATTATGCGAGTATAAAGCCACGTAAGGGATTTGTATGTTTTATTATATTATATTATTCCGATACTATATTATTAGCCAATGGGCTCTCTGCAAGTATTTACTTCCTACTCATACAGGTACTGGTGGCTCCACCACCGCCGAACCATACTTCTGCCGCTACCATTGTCATTTGCGCCCGGAACTTTTTCAGGCATGTTGATTGGGTGCAGGGGAAAAAACCTGAACATTTATTTTAGGTTATCATGGGGACCTACAGCATCCCACTGAGTCACGAGAGGGATGCAAATAGTGTATTTCAGAGGTGTTTCGGCGGCCAGAAATAACCCAGAATTTAAACAATAAAAACTGGAATTCCGGTTTCGGCGGCCAGAAAAAAACCCCGGGATTCCGGTTAAAACTGGAGAAATCACATGCCTGATATATACATATGCATATTTTAAACAACATTTTAGGCATCTATATTTCATTTGATATAAAATTATAATTTTCTAATTTTGTCCAGACTGCAAGATAATCTTTAAGGTCTGTGGGAAAGTGCATATAAAAGACTCCTTGCTGCTTATCGGAAAGAGTAACCGATGTGGCAGCAGCGGGTTTCCTCCAAAGAAATATGTCAGAATGACCATATGTTTGACGTCCAATAGCCACCGATAAAAATCAATGTGCTCTAGAGGCGTTGTCGTTAAATAAAACAAGCTTTTACTAGTCTTAGTGCACGCTGACGAGTAAATAAAGACATCGGCTGACAATGTGGCTGTAAGCTATGCACATATTTGCGGATGTTGTGTTTGTTTGTTTGTTTGTTTGTTTGTTTGTTTGTTGTTGTCTTAGGTCCTAGTAACATCTAAGGTCATATCAGGACGAGCGGATGTTGTGTAACCACAAGTGAAGAGGTTATGTTCCCAACAGTGTGTGTGTATCTATTACACACCGGATACACCCAGTCATTGTATTACTCTCTGGTACTCTCTCTGGTGCTCTGTTACACTCTCTGTTATACTCTCTGGTACTCTCTATGACACCACACCGGATACACCCAGTCATTGTATTACTCTCTGGTACTCTCTCTGGTGCTCTGTTACACTCTCTGTTATACTCTCTGGTACTCTCTAGTACACCACACCGGATACACCCAGTGTTTGTATTACTCTCTGGTACTCTCTCTGGTGCTGTTACACTCTCTCTGTTATACTCTCTGGTACTCTCTATACACACACCGGATACACCAGTGTTTGTATTACTCTCTTACTCCTCTGGTGCTCTGTTACACTCTCTGTTATACTCTCTGGTACTCTCTATGACACCACACCGGATACACCCAGTCATTGTATTACTCTCTGGTACTCTCTCTGGTGCTCTGTTACACTCTCTCTGTTATACTCTCTGGTACTCTCTAGTACACCACACCGGATACACCCAGTCATTGTATTACTCTCTGGTGCTCTGTTACACTCTCTGTTATACTCTCTGGTACTCTCTAGTACACCACACCGGATACACCCAGTGTTTGTATTACTCTCTGGTACTCTCTCTGGTGCTCTGTTACACTCTCTGTTATACTCTCTGGTACTCTCTATTACACCACACCGGATATACCCAGTCATTGTATTACTCTCTGGTACTCTCTCTGGTGCTCTGTTACACTCTCTCTGTTATACTCTCTGGTACTCTCTAGTACACCACACCGGATACACCCAGTCATTGTATTACTCTCTGGTACTCTCTCTGGTGCTCTGTTACACTCTCTCTGTTATACTCTCTGGTACTCTCTAGTACACCACACCGGATACACCCAGTGTTTGTATTACTCTCTGGTACTCTCTCTGGTGCTCTGTTACACTCTCTCTGTTATACTCTCTGGTACTCTCTAGTACACCACACCGGATACACCCAGTCATTGTATTACTCTCTGGTACTCTCTCTGGTGCTCTGTTACACTCTCTGTTATACTCTCTGGTACTCTCTAACACCACACCGGAACACCCAGTCTTGTATTACTCACCCTCGGTGCTCTGTTACACTCTCTCTGTTATACTCTCTGGTACTCTCTAGTACACCACACCGGATACACCCAGTGTTTGTATTACTCTCTGGTACTCTCTCTGGTGCTCTGTTACACTCTCTGTTATACTCTCTGGTACTCTCTATGACACCACACCGGATACACCCAGTCTTTGTATTACTCTCTAGTACTCTATCTGGGGCTCTGTTACACTCTCTCTGTTATACTCTCTGGTACTCTCTAGTACACCACACCGGATACACCCAGTCATTGTATTACTCTCTGGTACTCTCTCTGGTGCTCTGTTACACTCTCTCTGTTATACTCTCTGGTACTCTCTAGTACACCACACCGGATACACCCAGTGTTTGTATTACTCTCTGGTGCTCTGTTACACTCTCTGTTATACTCTCTGGTACTCTCTAGTACACCACACCGGATACACCCAGTGTTTGTATTACTCTCTGGTACTCTCTCTGGTGCTCTGTTACACTCTCTGTTATACTCTCTGGTACTCTCTATGACACCACACCGGATACACCCAGTCTTTGTATTACTCTCTAGTACTCTATCTGGGGCTCTGTTACACTCTCTCTGTTATACTCTCTGGTACTCTCTAGTACACCACACCGGATACACCCAGTCATTGTATTACTCTCTGGTACTCTCTCTGGTGCTCTGTTACACTCTCTCTGTTATACTCTCTGGTACTCTCTAGTACACCACACCGGATACACCCAGTGTTTGTATTACTCTCTGGTGCTCTGTTACACTCTCTGTTATACTCTCTGGTACTCTCTATTACACCACACCGGATATACCCAGTCTTTGTATTACTTTCTGGTACTCTCTCTGGTGCTCTGTTACACTCTCTGTTATACTATCTGGTACTCTCTATTACACCACACCGGATACACCCAGGCTTTGTATTACTCTCTGATACTCTCTCTGGTGCTCTCTCTGGTGCTCTGTTACACTCTCTCTGTTATACTCTCTGGTACTCTGTATTACACCACACCGGGTATACCCAGTCATTGTATTACTCTATGGTACTCTCTCTGGTGCTCTGTTACACTCTCTCTGTCTGTTATACTCTCTGGTACTCTCTATTACACCACACCGGATATACCCAGTCATTGTATTACTCTCCAGTACTCTCTCTGGTGCTCTGTTACTCTCTCTGTTATACTCTCTGGTACTCTCTGTTATACTGTCTAGTACTCTCTGTTATACTGTCTGGTGCTGTCTGTTACACTCTCGTCCTTTCTGTTACACTCTCTGGTATTCTTTCTGCTACTCTATATGGTGCTCTGTTACACTCTGGTGCTCTCTCTGGTACTCACAGTTACACACTGTTTCTCTCTGTTATTCTCTCTGTTACACTCTGTTACACTCACTGTTACACTCTGCTACACTCACTGTTACACTCTCTGTTTCATTCTCTGTTTCACTCTCTGTTACACTCTCTGTTACACTCTCTGTTACACTCTATGTTACACTCACTGTTACACTGTTACACTCTCTGTTACACTCTGTTTCACTCTCTTTATATTCTGTTACACTCTCTGTTACACTCACTGTTACACTCGGTTTCACTCGGTTTAACTCTGTTACACTCACTGTTACATTCTGTTTCACTCTGTTACACTCGCTGTTACATTCGGTTTCACTCTGTTACACTCTGTTACACTCACTGTTACCCTCACTGTTACACTCTGCTACACTCTCTGTTACACTCTGTTTCACTCTCTTTACACTCTGTTACACTCTCTGTTACACTCTGTTACTCTCTGTTACACTCACTGTTACACTCTGTTTCACTCTGTTTCACTCTCTGTTACACTCACTGTTACACTCACTGTTACACTCTGTTTCACTCTCTGTTACACTCTTGGTTACACTCTGTTAGTGTTACTCTGTATGTCACTCTCTATTACTAGGTACTCCAAAGTCGGCGTATACAGTGTCCGCATCGCAAAAATTGACCTATTTTAACCGTTTTAAAAAGGCTTGAATCTCCACTAATTCTGGTTGCTTTGAAATAAAAATTATATCAAATTAAAGCTTGTTCTTTTGCCTCTTAGGGTGTCTGATTTTTAATCATCATTATGAAAGAAATCACAGTCAATGGACACTTGTTGGCGGGTACCATCGGCAGCTCTGAGCATGCTCGCCGATTTTGTTTTCATCCAGTCTGAGCTACTCCCTTCCCTAAACTTGATGGCTTGGTGAGTACATTGACCTGAGCTAAAAATAACCACCAATAAAAGATAGAGAAGAATCTAGGCTTCATTAGCATATCAAGCATGAGTGTTTCTGAGTGGGAAATTTGATTGAACTGAAGGAGTGAAAACATTAAGACATTAATCCTCATTGAAAATTGATCAGGATCGTTTTGAAAATTATATCATCAGAAAGCTTAAGTCTTCCTCTACCTAACCAGAACAATATTTGGTTGAGATTTATATCATACGCATCAAGCATGGTCTGAGAAGTGACTGCTGCAAGAATTTGGCTATTGTCAGCTCGCGATGCTTAAGTGAATGTTGTCTTTCTTTCTCTCTCTCATCAGTTAGAAAATGATGTCATCATGTAGAGCTTTTAATTCTGGTTATTTTGGTATAAAGAGTGCAGTGATCGGACAATTAGAATGGGAGTTATGCTATTTTTCTTAATTTTATTGTCAGCTCGCGATGCCTAAAATTGAATATTGTCTTTCTTTCTCTGATCAGTTAGAAAATTATGTCATCATTTAGAGCTTTTGATTCTGGTTATTTTGGTATAAAGATTGCTGTGATAGGACAATTAGAATGGGAGTTATGCTATTTTTCTATATTTTACTGAATTTATTATTGGTGGTTGCTGGAAATTAAGGAATTTAGCAAGTTTGACATGAAATTTCAGAAAGAATACTAACAGTGATGGTCTGTAAAAAATTGAGCTTCTTATTTGTACTATAGAGAATGAGATTCTTTAATATTGGACAGATCATATGCAAAATAGCTTCCAGGTGGGACCCTAAAATCCAAGATTTGTCTAATTTGGAAATGTGCACAAATCGGGGCAAAAAAATCAATCTTTAAACACTCATAACTTTGCAGCTATTCAATCGATCTAAATGATTTTTATATCATTGAGATCCAATTTAAAAGATCTGTACAGATATATAAGATGTAATACCGACCTGTTGAAAATTGAAATCACTTTGGAGTACCTACTATTACACCATTGTTACTGTCTCTCTATTACAATTTACACTTCTCTATTACACGCAGTCATGCAGTATTTGTTACTCCTAGTCTTAGTCTTACACTCTGTGTCACATTCTCACTCTCTCTGTATCGTTCTCTCCCCTCCCTCTCTCTCCCTCCTTCCCTCTCTCCCTCCATCCCTCTCCCTCTCTCCTTCCCTCTCCTTTCCTCTCTCTCCCTCCTTCCTTCTCTACCTCTCTCCCCCTCCCCCTCTCCATTACACCACCTAGGCTCCCTGATATCACCACACTACCCACACCTAACTGACTATGTGGTTACTTGCCTGAGAGGTCAGTGCAGACTACTACAATAGGATAGGACAAGGACTGGTCAGCTCAGTTTCAGGATAATGTGACTGCATGCGATATCGGATTCATAGCGCCAGCAGTAGGCTTAGTCTCCCAGTGGGGCAGCACTATAAAGTCGCCAGGAGTGTCCACTGTCACAAATATTGTGATATATATATATATATATATATAGAGTTGGGGGTACCCCACCACGTTGGTGGGGGGAACCCCGGGTGACATCATTAGGGCTTGGTGGAGGAGTACAGAAATAAACTAAAGTCGTTCCTGTGTCCTTTCGACTATTACAGATATGACCTTAGATGTTGAAAGGACGTAAAACTCCACCAACCAACCATCTGACAAACTATCTTCTATACAGACAGCAAGTGTTCTACTCATTTTTTTCACAGAAAAACTAATCGATGACCAGATACATCCCGGTGACACATTTATCAATAATAAGTTTTCAAATCCACCACTCTCTTTTATCTGTTCATATATTGAAGTTTTATATCCTGGCAACAACTGAGTCATATAAGAACGGTCACCAACTTGTGACGGTGCACGCGCATGGTGACTTTATCGTGCTGCCCGACTGGGAGACCAGGGCCGCGTTCAGGCTCCGTCTTGGAGGCGCCTCGGAGGCGCCCGTGACGTCAGGCTAGTCTGAACGACGACAGCAGTTGGTCGCCTCGAAAATGGCCACCCCCATAGGTGGCGGCCATTTGCAATGGACAAGCTGCGCTGTAATTGGCTGAAAGCACTGAATGTGGCAGCCATTTTTTAGGCACTTTTCATCTCCAGTCTGAAAAGAGAGGCGTCTCCGAGACGTCGCCGAGACGCACTCTGAACGGTATTAGGCCAAAAAGCGTCGCCGAGGCGCCTCCGAGACGAACCCTGAACGCGGCCCTGGCCACCAACACACCATGACCCACTCAGTCACATTATCCTCAGACTGAGCTAACCAGTCCTTGCCCGATCCTATTAATCCCAAGCGCCAGGCTAGGTAGCGACAAGTATCAATTCTGTAATCAGTCGGTTTGATTTGACAAAGGTTCGGACTCACGTCCTCACACACAGAAAGGAAAGCCAATCAGTGCTCTTAGCAATTCGGCGACCCCACCCAGTCGTCATTATTTATCAATGTGGCGGTGGTGGTGGTGGTGAAGGTGGTGGTGAAGGTGGTGGGTGGTGGTGGTGGTGGGTAGTGGTGGTGGTGGTGAGTGGTGGTGGTGGTGGTGGTGGTGGTGGTGGTGGTGGTGGTGGTGGGGAGGTGTGGTGGTGGTGGTAGTGGTGGTGGATGTGGTGTGGTGGTGGTGGTGGTGGTGGTGGTGGGTAGTGGTGGTGGATGGTTCTGGTGGTGGTTGCGGTGGTGGTGGTGGTGGTGGGGGTGAGTGATGGTGGTGGGTGATGGTGGTGGTGAGTGATGGTGGAGGTGGTGGTGGTGATGGTGGTGTAGTGGTTGGTAGTGGGTGATGGTGTGTGTAGTGGTGGTAGTGGTGTGGTGGTGGTGATGGGTGGTGGTGGAGGTGGTGGTGGTGGTGGGGTGGTAGTAGTGGTGGTGGTGGAGGTGGTGGTAGTGGTGGTGGTGGTAGTGGTGGTGGTGGTAGTGGTGGTAGTGGTGGTGGTAGTGGTGGTAGTGGTGGTGGTGGAGGTGGTGGTGGTGGTGGTGGTGGTGGTGGTGTTGGTGGTGTGTGGTTGTTGGTGGTGGTGGTGGTGGTGGTGGTGGTGGTGGTGGTGGTGGTGGTGGTGGTGGTGGTGGTGGTGGTGGTGGTGGTGGTGGTGGTGGTGGTGGTGGTGGTGGTGGTGCTGCTGTTGGTGCTGCTGTTGGTGGTGGTACTTATATAGGTGCTTGTGACGACATGTTCTGTAGGTGAGTGCATACTGCACATACCTGCTTACTGACAATAAGCTCACGTTCAGGCGGCCATTGGCTGAGTGCAAAACTTAACAATAACAAAGCACACACTTTCACATTCGCTTGGCTTATTGGGGTCTTACGTCCCAGCAACATTAAAGGTAATTTCAGGAACGGTGTCCATTTTGAAAGTACTGGCTCTTTTAAGATGTTATCCAGCCTGTAGCCAGCAGGAGTCTGATATTCCACTCAGTCAGATTATCGTGACACTGAAACAACAGGCAGACTTTGATCCGACTCAGTCACAGCGAACCAACAGGTCATTGCCCTATTAGTATTATAGTAATACAGGGTCATTGCCTTATTAGTATTATAGTAATACAAGGTCATTGCCCTATTAGTATTATAGTAATATGGGGTCATTGCCCTATTAGTATTATAGTAATACAGGGTCATTGCCCTATTAGTATTATAGTAATACAGGGTCATTGCCGTATTAGTATTATAGTAATACAAGGTCATTGCCCTATTAGTATAATAGTAATACGGGGTCATTGCCCTATTAGTATTATAGTAATACACGGTCATTGCCCTATTAGTATTATAGTAATACAGGGTCATTGCCTTATTAGTATTATAGTAATACAAGGTCATTGCCCTATTAGTATTATAGTAATACGGGGTCATTGCCCTATTAGAATTTGAGTAATACAGGGTCATTGCCCTATTAGTATTATAGTAATACAGGGTCATTGCCCTATTAGTATTATAGTAATACAGGGTCATTGCCCTATTAGTATTATAGTAATACAGGGTCATTGCCCTATTAGTATTTTAGTAATACAGGGTCATTGCCCTATCAGTATTTGAGTAATACAAGGTCATTGCCCTATTAGTATTATAGTAATACAGGGGCATTGCCCTATTAGTATTTTAGTAATACAGGGTCATTGTCCTATTAGTATTTGAGTAATACAGGGTCATTGCCCTATTGGTATTTATAGTAATACAGGGTCATTGCCCTATTAGTATTATAGTAATACAAGGTCATTGCCCTATTAGTATTATAGTAATACAGGGTCATTGCCATATTAGTATTATAGTAATACAGGGTCATTGCCATATTAGTATTATAGTAATACAGGGTCATTGCCCAATTAGTATTATAGTAATACAGGGTCATTGCCCATTAGTATTAAGAATACAGGGTCATGCCATTAGAATTTATAATCAGGGGCATTGCCCTATTAGTAATTGAAACACGGATGGCCACAGCAATACATCATTGCAATATTAGTATTATAGTAATACAGGGTCATTGCGCTATTACTATTATAGTAATACAGGATCATTGCCCTATTAGTATTATAGTAATACAGGGTCATTGTCCTATTAGTATTATAGTAATACACGGTCATTGCCCTATTAGTATTATAGTAATACAGGGTCATTGCCATATTAGTATTTGAGTAATACAGGGGCATTGCCCTATTAGTATTATAGTAATACAGGGTCATTGCCATATTAGTATTATTGTAATACAGGGTCATTGCCCTATTAGTATGTTAGTAATACAGGGTCATTGCCCTATTAGTATTTAGTAATACAGGGTCATTGCCCTATTAGTATTTAGTAATACAGGGTCATTGCCATATTACTATTTTGGTAAGACCGGGTGGGTACCTCTGCTACCGGTACGTTGAGTGCTGATGTCTCTGTTACTACAGTACAACCCCGTTAAACCAAGCTCGGTTAAACCAAACGATCGGTTAATCCAAAAAAAAATTGGCGGCCTGCAAAATACTACCATTTATCATATAAAAAAGTTGGTGAAACCAAAGTCGGCCAATCCAAAGTATCGGTTAATCCAAACAAAATTATCGGCCCCACACCACTTCCGGTACAGTTAAACCAAACTTTCATGTGGTTTTAAGGCCATTTAAGACTTTTTTATATGATAAATGGTAGATATCCCACTCAGCCACATTATCCTGACACCGAACTAACCAGTCCTTGCCCTATCCTATTAATGCCCAACACCAGGCTAGGAAGCGACAAGTATCAATTTTAAAGTCATTGCTTTGACTCGACCGGGAACCCAACTCCCGACTTTCCGCATGCGAGGCCCGCGCTCTACCGATTAGGCCACCGCGCCCGGTTCCTCATGTTTAATTAAAGCCGGACTCCTTGTCCTATTTACTTGATCACCGCCATTGTAAATTATTGATTAATGACCACGATCATGCCAAGTGCTGTGCATTTGATTATTGATCTGATAAACTGATTATCCACGTGATAATGGATAACCATGATTGATCGGGATAAACCTCCCCTTTCACAACCCCAACATGCAGATAATGGACTCTACTGACGAAGGGGGTGGGAGGGGGGTGGTTTGGAGTGGTTTTGGAAATGAAGGGCAACTTTCTGCCAAATTTCTGTTTGTTGTTTTACGTCCTAGCAACATCTAAGGTCATCTCAGGACGGGTACCGACTTGTGACAGTATGCACTGATGTCGACTTTATAGTGCTGTCCCACTGGGAAACCAGGCCCCCGGCACCATGACCTGGTATCCCACTCACTGACTCAGTCACATTATCCTGACACTGAGCCAACCAGTCCTTGTCCTATCCTAATAGTGCCGAGTGCCTGGCTAGGAAGCAACAAGTATCAATTTTTAAGTCATTGGTTTGACTCGACCGGGGTTTGAACCCACAACCCCACGATCTACCAGCACGGGAGATGGACGCTCTAACTCATTCGGCCATCCCGTCTGCCAAGAGCGGGGCTCGAACCCACACTTCTACCATTCGGGGGTTAGCGTACTAACCATTGGGCCATCTCACCCTGCACAGCCGCCATTGTTAGGGCACAGAATCACATTATCCTGACACTGCTAACCAATCGTTGCCCTGTCCTCGTAATGCTGAACACCAGGCAAGACTATGTGAATCTTGTGAGACTTTGGTTACTTTAACTGTGGGTCGAACCCACGACCTGTGACACGGAAAGCAGACACACTCACCACCTAATCGACAATTTAATTTGTATGTATGTATGTATTAATTATGTACACACAAACACATGTACGTACATATGTATGTATGTATGTATGTATGTATGTATGTATGTATGTATGTATATGTGTGTGTGTATGTATGTATGTATGTATGTATGTATGTATGTGTATGTGCATGTATGTATGTGTATGTATACATGTATATGTATGTATATGTATCTGTATGTATATGTATGTATATATGTACGTGTATGTATATGAATGTATGTGTATGTAGGTGTATATATGTATTGTATGTTAGAAAGATGTATGTATGTATGTATGTATGTATGTAGTATGATAAGTATGTAGATGTATGTATGTATGTATGTATGTATATGCATAGTTGGCTGTTTTACATCCTGGCAACATCTAAGGTCATATCAGGACAGGTACCGGCTTGTGACACACACTCATGGTGACTTTTTAGTGCCGCCTGTCTGGGACACTAGGCCGTCAGCAGAATGACCTGATGTCGCCCCCTCAGTCACATTATCCTGACACTGAACCAACCAGTCCTTGCCTTATCCTATTAAAGCTGAGCGTCTGGCTAGGAAGCAACAAATATCAATTTTGCAACTCATTGGTTTGACTCGACCAGGCTTCTAATCCCACGATCTACCAAAGCGGGAGACGGACGCTCAAGTCATTCGGCCATCACATCTGGTATATAACCTGGTATATAACCGTAGATGTTTCCAGGACGCAAAACCCCAACAAACAACCAAAAAAACCTACCTGTCGATGGAGAGCGGTAATATCCGTCATCCTATATAGACAATCTAGCCTGTCCAGTCTTTCGAAAGACATTTATGCTTCCCTTCGATGATCTATAAGAATAGCATTGCAGTGTCCTGACACTATCTGTACACCGTCACATATACTGATATAGTCAGTGTTAGTCCTAAACCATTGATCCACTATGGGCGCGTAGTTATAAAAATCTGCCAACGAAAGAAAATCAAACCGTGGTGTTCTCTGTGGCGGAGTGGTTAGAGTGTTAGAAAGTGCATATAAAAGACCCCCTGCTGCTGTTGCGGAGTGGTTAGAGTGTCTGACTTTTTTCTAGGTCGGACTCCTAATCTGAAGGTCAGTGGTTCAATTCCCTGTGCCCCCACCTCTGCCAATTTGGATTTCCACTGCTGTGTATAAGTTACAGCGTCATCAAAGGCCAGTTGCTCTCATACCATGTCTATGTGGTGTGGGAGGTTAAAAATCCCTTAGGTCGGTAAAAGTGTAGGCTCGGGCTTTCTATCGACAAACTGTCTAATGGTGAAAACAAGCCTATTCAGGCTTATCCATGATAGGCAGTATAAATCTTCAACAAACAGGCTTCTTGACCCAAAAATCACTAACTACCTTCTCTCAATGTATATATGAGGATTTCTTTGTTTGTTGTTTTACATCCTAGCAAAATCTAAGGTCATATCACAACCGGTACAGACTTGTGACAGTGTCCAATCATGGCGACTTTATAGTGCTGCCCCACTGGGAGACCAAACTGCCAGCACCATGACCTGATATCCCACTCAGTCACATTATCCTGACACTGAGCCAACCAGTCCTTGCCCTATCCCAATAATGCCGAGCGCCAAGTTAGGAAGCGACAAGTATCAATTCTAAAGTCACTGGTTTGACTCGACCACTGGTTGAGTTTACACTAAGGCGGTGTGAGGTAATATTCTGACTCCGATAATAAAGTGACTCCCCACTCATCTTGCCCTATCCTAGTAATACCGAGCGCCTAAATAGGAAGCGATAAGTATAAATTTTTAAGTCATTGCTTTTACTCGACCAGGTTCAAACCCACGAATTCGAATCCCACGATCTAACAAAACTGGAGACGGACGCTCAACTCATTTGGGCCATCCCGTCTGGTTGCCAGGACATAAAACCCCAAATAAACAAAAGCGAAAGGAATAGCGAATGTGTTGTAAAACATGTGTATTGGTAGAATGATCCAAAGAGGTTCAAAATAGTGCAGAATCAGAGACAGTCGTCCCATGATAACTAGCTGCCATAAATGCCCTTACTGATAAGCAACCTCTCAATGCCCACCGCACACCACACGACAATGGCGATTTATCTTGTGGCGTTCTCTGTGGCGGAGTGGTTAGAGTGTGTCACTTTTTTCTAGATCAAACTCCTAATATGAAGGTCGGCGGTTCGATTCCCCGTGCCCCCACCTCTGCCAATTTGGATTTCCACCGCTGTGTATAACTTACAGCGTCATCAAAGGCCGGTTGCTCTCATACCATGTCTATGTGGTGTGGGAGGTTAAAAATCCCTTGGGTCAGTAAAGGTGTAGGCTCGCAGTAAAGTTACATAATAAATACAGTAAAACCTGGTTATAATGCGATCGTTGGGGGGTCCATAAAATGTCATCGTGAAAACAGCGGGGTCGCGCTAAATCGGGCTTCTGGTTTATTGAATTAAAGGAATTACAGGTCCAATGAATCATGGCGTTATTCCAGAATTTGCGTTAAATCAGAGTGCGTTATAATGGGATTTCACTGTACATCAGGTTTGCAATAATAAAAAATATAGATAATAATGACAATAATTGGGTGTGATAGATTGCTTGTTTGTTGTTTTACATCCTAGCAACATCTAAGGTCATATCAGGACGGGTACCGACTTGTGACAGTGCGCACTCATGGCGACTTTATAGTGCTGCCCCACTGGAATACCAGGCCGCCAGCACCATGACCTGATATCCCACTCAGTCACATTATCCTGACACTGAGCCAACCAGTCCTTGTCCTATCCTAATAATGCCGATCGCCAGGCTAGGAAGCGACAAGTATCAATTTTAAAGTCGAACACACGACCCCACGATCTACCAACAGGGTGTGATACAAATTCGACAGCAACAATGACATTAATAGCAATAACAATAATAATAATAATAATAATAATAATAATAATAATAATAATAATAATAATAATAATAATAATAATAATAATAATAATAATAATACTGTCGTAGGGGGTGATGCAAATGGGAAACATTGCGCCTAGAGCAGGATTCGAACCCAGATGTATTGCCATTCCGGGGATAGTCCTAACCATTAGCCTTCCATTCTAGGCTTGATGTTCCTGGTTGTTTGCAACCCATTCATGTCTTCATTTATTTGATTGATTGATTGATTGTTTGTGTCCTAGCAACATTTAAGGTGATGAGAAGATGGGTAAGTTTTAACATTGTCAGGGTTTGTTGGGGTTTAACATTATGGCAACATCTAAGGTCACATCAGAATGGGCACCAACTTGTGACAGTGCACACTCATGGCGACTTTATAGTGCTGCCACACTGGAATACCAGGCCACTGGCAACAATGACCCAATTTCTCACTCAGTTACATTATCCTGACACTAAGCTAACCAGTCCATGCTTTATCCTATTAATGCCGGGTGCAAGGAGAGGTTGCGACAAGCATCAATTTTGAAAGTAATTAGTTTGACTTGGCTGAGAATCCCCATGGGAAGTCAGCACTCTTCACCGATTTGCCCACCATGTACTGTCTTATTCTTAAGGGAGAAAACCCCAAAGAAATGAAGGAGCACAAACACGGGTGTCTAAGTTAAATTGTCCCAGAAAATATTTTACATTAGATAAAATACCACTTCCTGTATCGTGGTGTATGTGTATTCACCATCGCGCCCCCACCTTCCACCGTGCAAGCTGTAGCTGTGACCCGAGACGTGGTGGGACTACACTGAGGGACCAGTGGAACTCCGAATACCTGCATTGTCTGGGATTTAAATTTTCTCAGTTTAGTTAAAGCTGCATAGTCCGATGAAATATCAAATTTTCAAAACCAAACCAATTATCTAGATTTGATTTTACATATCTAACTTAGATACTGATGCACTTATTAAGCATTTGTTTCTGCGTAGAAGGCAATAAATACTGAGTCAATTTAACAGAACCTGTTACTGCAGAAGTCTATGGTGTCCGAGTTTTGGCAAGCTTGTCAAAACTAATTTTCCATGTTTGCACTCAAAATATCTGAAAAGTTTACCATTTAAAATAAAAGTAACTTTGAACTAATGTAAAGTAGATACTAGTGATCGATCTAATATATTTATCCCATAAAAAATACAGAAATTCAAAACCATCGGACTATGCAACTTTAACGAATGTGTAGTGGTCTGCACTGACTTCTCAGGCAAGTAGCGACATAGACATGTAGGCGTGAATAGGCGGATGACATCAGGAAGCCTAGGTGGTGTAATGGTTATCACACTAGCCCCAGAATGCAAGAAATGTGGGTTTGAATCCTGCTCTAGGTGCACTATTTCCCATTTTCATCACCGCCCTATAAATCTAACAACAAAACCAAGCCACCCTCTGTCCCCAACACCACACACAAAAATAATAATAATTAAAAAAATATATATATATATATATAAAAAAAATTAAATAATAATAAAAAATTTAAAAAAATAAAAATAAATCAAGACATTTTGTTGTTGCTAAGCACATGGCAATATACACAAAATTCCACTCACACTCACCGGGCGCGTTGGCCTAATTGGTAGAGAGCGGGCCTCGTGTGCAAAAGGTTGGGACTTCGGTTCCCGGTCGAGTCAAACCAATGACGTATAACATTGATACTTGTCGCTTCCTAACCTGGCGCTCGGCATTAATACTAATAGGATAGGGCAAGCACTGACTGAGTGGGATATCGGGTCATGTTGTCGGCTGTCTGATTTCCCAATGGGCCAGCACAATTAAGTCGCCATGAGCACGGACTGTCACAAGTCGGTACCCGTCCTGATATGACCTTAGATGCTGCCCGGACGTAAAACCCCAGCAACCAACTAGTCCTATGTCGCCGCCACCACAACATCTATGGTCACATCGGGGTGGGTACCGACTTGTAAGTGTGCACACATGGCGACTTTATAGTGCTGCCCCATTTTAAAAACAAAAATGTTGCTAACACCCCCATCACACTAAACTAGTTCTCAAGACGTCTGACCCCGTTCTAAAAGGGAGTAGAATGTGGCCGCCGAAAATGTTGAACATGCTCAAAGTTCTAGAGCACCCTTCCGCCCTTGCCCGTCCATGCAGTTCATAGAGAGTTTGTAAAACGTTGCTACTACATTCACGACATTCGCACACAATTTGAGCCCGTTCGGCAACATTTTCAAGATCGTAGTAACAACTACTTTGGTGTGATGGGGGTATTAGCACATGGCAATATACACAAAACTACACTTACACAAAGACCCTATAATACTAAGACGGCTCACTCGGCCTGTATTGTGTAATCAAAATGATCAAACCCACCACTTGGCACGCTGGCTGTTCTCTTGGTTAAACAGATCCTATATTATATGTATAAATGTATATATGAATGTGAAAGATGTGTGACGATGGCGATGATTATGATGATGCTGATGATGATGTGTGTTTGTTCATAGCAATTTCATATTGATGTGTATTCATACTTACCTATCTCATGTATAATATAATTGTATGTGTTTACATGTGAAACGCCACCCAGCAGCTGGGTTGATCAAACCCACCACAAGGTGGCACTGCAAAATTCACATTACCATTGGAGAGATAGGGAGTGAGCCGTCTTAGTATTATAGGGTCTTTGACTTACACTCG
This sequence comes from Branchipolynoe longqiensis, assembly GCA_030323885.1. Taxonomy (NCBI): domain Eukaryota; kingdom Metazoa; phylum Annelida; class Polychaeta; order Phyllodocida; family Polynoidae; genus Branchipolynoe; species Branchipolynoe longqiensis. The sequence goes on from CM059203.1 coordinate 11,469,244, forward strand.
ATGACATCACTATTTCTCTTATTCGCCAGCTATTGGGGTCAAGAGCGTCTTGGCCGACAATAATGGAAGAATTGTTTACAGGCACTGGGTTTGTAAACAGTGCGACTGCGTAACATGCCAGGGGTGATCTAGATACAAGTGGGTTAGTTGTTGGAGTTTTACATCCTGGCAACAACTACGGTCATATTGTACATTAGATTTGTTTGTTTTTGTTTGTTTGTTGTTGTTTTACGTCCTATCAACATCTAAGGTCATATCAGGACGGGTACCGACTTATTTAAATGTATTGGGTGTGATACATTGTTTGTTTGTTGTTGTTTTATGTCCTAGCAACATCTGAGGTCATATCAGGACGGATACCGACTTGAGACAATGCACACTCTTGGCGACTTTATAGTGCTGCCCCACTGGAAAACCAGGCCGCCAGCACCATGACCTGACATCCCACTCAGTCACATTATCCTGTCACTGAGCTAACCAGTCCTTGCCCTATCCTAATAATGACGAGCGCCAGGCTAGGAAGCAACAAGTATCAATTTTTAAGTCATTGGTTTGATCTCGACCAGGGTTCGAACCCACGACCTACCAACACAGGAGACGGACGCTCTAACTCATTCGGCCATCCCGTCTGGTTTGTACATTAGATAAAATACCACTTCCTGTATCGTGATGTATGTGTATTCACCATCGCGCCCCCACCTTCCACCGTGCAATCTGTAGCTGTGGCCCGAGATGTGCTGGATCACAGCTTCAGTCGTGATACCCCTGTCACACTACAACGTAATGAGTGAACGTGAGCCTAACGTGGTGATATTTCGTCATTACGTTGATGGACGTTGGATTACGCTATGATGACGTCATAATGACGTTAGAGTGACGTCGAGCTACACACAACCAACCAACACAAAAACACAACAACCACCACCCCCACACCAACTACTTCCACTACGTTGACCCCATAAACCAGTGAAACCCACGGGCTAATGGGAACATCAGGAGAAACGTATTATGACATAGCTAACGTCACGTAACGTTCTTCTCGCGATGGAATAACGTTCATAACGTTCCGTGAGCGTCATTACGTTGACCTCTCTCGTTGAATGACGGTATCACTACGCTTTACCGACGTTACGCTCTCGTCCACTACGCTGCATCCACGTTCAACTTCTGCCCAAATTTGCATACTACGCCGAGAAGTTCAACGTTCTTCACGTTCTCCCTACGGCGACGTCGTTACGTCGTAGTGTGACAGGGCCATAACTGAGGGACCAGTGGAACTCGGAATACCTCTCCGGGATTGAAATTTGCTGCGTTTTAGTTAACGAATGTGTAGTGGGTTTGTTGGTTGTTTTGTTGGGTTTTTTTTTTTGTGACAAGTTTTTTATTCTGCCCATAACGTATAGGCTCCCGTGAGGGTGCTTGTTTTCAACGCTGGACAGCTGTGATACTGGATTGGTCTGGTCCCGTACTCACGAGTCTTTACCTGATCTTTCTCGGGCCAACCTTTGCGGTTTTGGGTGTTAGTAGTTTCTATATTAGTTTTTTTTTAATTTTCAAGTTTTTTCCTAACCTGTATATAATAACTTAGCCTACTATGTACGTCTACGCAGATGACATACAGGCCTGCGGGAGAAGATCCAATCCCATTGTGGTTTGTTACAGCATCCTTTCACCCATGCCTTGTCCTTAGATAGTACACCAGTGTGCCAGAACACCCCTGGACCCTTCAGGACTGCGACTAGGTGGGATGGCTGGGTTGTATGATTAGCCATTTTGTATTTCAGGGTGATTTGGATGCATGACCGTGGCCTACCTGTTCTGCTTTGGTTTGTGCCAGTACCCATACCCAGACGGACTGCGCCCTGTGGTGATAGTCATTTCGAATTCCTTAGTACTTAGTAGGGCTAGTTTCCGAATTTGTAATATCTACCATCTTTTCTGGCCTGTCTTTTGCTTTTTGTTGCTGCTGGAGTTTTATATCCTGGCAACATCTAAGGTCATACCAGGATGGGTACCGCCTTGTGACAATGCGCACTCATGGTGACTTTATAGTGCTGTCCCAATGGGAAATCAAGCCATCAGCACCATGACCCGATATCCCACTCAGTCACATTATCCTGACACTGAGCTAACCATTCCTTGGCCTATCCTATTAATGCCAAGCGCCAGGCTAGGAAGCGACAAGTATCAATTTTGTAAGTCAGAGGTTTGTTTGTTGTTGTTGTTTTATGTCCTAGCAACATCTAAGGTCATATCAGGACGGGTACCGACATGTGACAGTGCGCACTCATGGTGACTTTATAGTGCTGTCCCACTGGGAAACCAGACCGCTGGCACCGTGATCTGATATCCCACTCAGTCACATTATCCTGGCACTGAGCACACCAGTCCTTGCCCTGTCCTAATAATGCCGAGCGCCTGGCTAGGAAGCGACAAGTATCAATTTTAAAGTCATTGGTTTGACTCGACCAGGGTTCGAACCCACGACCTACCAGCACGGGAGCCGGACGCTCTAACTCATTCGGCCATCCCGTCTGGTCAGTCAGAGGTTTTAATCGATCGGTAATCGAACTCCCGACCTTCCGCAGGGGAAGCCTGCGCTCTACCGATTCGGCTACCGCGTCTGGTCCTAGATAAAAGGTTCACCTCTACCCAAAGCAGGTGTGAAGGAAAATGTAGTCTGCTTTAGTATGGAACAGGAAGTCCAGTTCCTGGTTCCAGTATGCAGTGTCTACCGATATTGGCACAGAGTTGGCGAAATGGGCGAGAATGCAAAAAGAAATGAGAGCGACCTCACAATGTTTTGTTGTTGTTTGTTTGTTGTTGTTTTACGTCCTAGCAACATCTAAGGTCATATCAGGATGGGTACAATGTTCTCGATTAGAGTCTTAAGGCCTAGTCACACCTCACCGGATTGAGCAATGGACAGAATTGTCTAGTCCGGTTTATTAAAATGTGTCAAAATGTTGTGCTATCGGGTAAATGGCTGCTGGACGAAACGAACATGAAACGGACATGAACGGATAGCCAACGGACGAAACGAACCCAAACCGGAAAAGAACCGTAGACATCAATCCGGCGGCATCCGGCCCTAGTTTTATGAATGTTCAAAACTTGTACGGACACAAACCGGACATTGTTCATTGTTCGTTTTCTGTCCGTTTCCCCCAATCCGGTGAGGTGTGACAGGGCTTGTAGGGTAAAGTGTGACAGGGCCTTTAGGCTGAGGCCTCCAGAGCAAGATGGTGTGCACCAGTGGCGCCACCTACAGTTAGCCTCGAAGTAAAGTTATTATTTTGCTTGTTTCTTTTAGTTTTACGTCCTAGCAACATCTAAGTTCATATCAGGACGGGTACCGACTCGTGACAGTGCGCACTCATGGCAACTTAATAGTGCTGCCCCACTGGGACACCAGGCCACCAGCACCATGACCTAATATCCCACTCAGTCACATTATCCTGACACTGAGCCAACCAATCCTTGCCCGATCCTAATAGTGCCAAGCGCCAGGCTAGGAATCGACAAGTATCAATTTTTAAGTCATCGGTTTGTCTCGACCAGGATTCGTACCCACAAACTCATGGGTTCGGATCTCCCGATCTCCCAAAACAGGAGACGGACGCTCTACTCATTCGGCCACCCCGTCTGGTCTGTACAGTTATTATGCCGCTGGACAGTACTCAGTAGTTCACAGTGTAGTGGTCTGCACTAACCTCTCAGGCAAGTAACCACATAGACAGGTAGGCGTGGGTAGTGTGGTGACATCAGGGAGCCTAGGTGGTGTAATGGTTAGTGTAGTGGTCTGCACTGACCTCCCTGGCAAGTAACCACATAGACAGGTAGGCGTGGGTAGTGTGGTGATATCAGGGAGCCTAGGTGGTGTAATGGTTAGCACACTGGCCCAGAATGCAAAGAGATATGGGTTCGAGTCCCGTCTAGATGCAATATTTCCCATTTTCATCACGCACCACGACAACAATATAGTGAAACCTCAAACACCACATTCGAGCAAAAACTGGTTAAGTATACTATGGACTGGACAGGTTGGTTTGCTTGTTTGTTGTTGTTTCATGTCCTAGCCACATCTAAGGTCATATCAGGGCGGTTACTGCCTTGTAACAGTGCGCTGTTGTTTGTTTGTTTGTTTCTTGTTGTTTTACATCCTAGCAACACCTTAGGTCATATTAGGATGGGCACCGACTTGTAACAGTGCGCACTTATGGCAACTTTATAGAGCTGCTTTATAGAGACCAGGCCTACCGTCAACACCATGACCATACCCCACACAGTCATATTTTCCTGACACCGAGCCAAGCAGCCCTTGTCCTATCCTATTAGTGCAGAGCGCCAGGCTAGGTAGCGACAAGTATCAATTTTGATACGTTATTGGCTTGACTCGGCTGGGATTTTAACGCCCGACCTTCCACATGAGATGTCTGCGCTCTACTGATTCGGCCAACGCGTTCGGTAACTGGGCAGGTTGCGGGGTATTGAAATGGGAACGGCTGTCAACACCACCTACGTATTTAATTAAAACACCTGGAGTCTAATTACATTAATTAACTCAGACCGGTGTTACTTATTGAATTACCTTTCCATAATTGATACATATCAAGCTTCAATATGTCACAAACAACTGACAGCAGCAGGCAGGCCTCTGACTATGCCATGGTGGTGGTGGTGCTGTGGTGTGGTGTGGTGGTGATGTGTGGTAGTGGTGTATGGTTTGGTGTGGTGTGTGGTGGTGGTGGTGATGTGGCTGGTGGTGGTGATGATGTGGCTGGTGGTGGTGATGATGTGGCTGGTGGTGGTGTGGCTGGTGGTCAGGGGCATAGCTAGGCGTACGCCAAAACGTCCACATCGTTTCGTCAACAACAACAAAAAATAATAATAAAGAGAGAGAGAGAGAGAGAGAGAGAGAGAAAATGTTTCAAATCCGCCAGCTTAAGCTTAACCGGCCCCCTAAACCCCCTGCCGAAATTAGGAGTACACATCGTTAAAGGTCTAGCTACGCCCCTGGTGGTGGTGGGTTGTGGTGGTGTGGCTGGTGGTGGTGTGTGGTGGTGTGGCTGGTGGTGGTGGTGGTGTGTGGTGGTTAGGGTAGTAGTGGTGTATGGTGGTGGCAGTGTGGTGGTGTGTGGTGGTGGTATGGTGTGTGGCAGTGGTGGTGTGTGGTGGTGGTGGTTTGTGGTGGTGGTGGTGTCAGTGGTGGTGTGGTGTGTGGTGGTGCATGGTGGTATTGGTGGTGCATGGTGGTGTGTGGTGGTGTTGGTGGGGGTGTTGGTGGTGCTGGCGTGTGGTGTTGGTGGTGGTGTTGGCGTGTGGTGGTATTGGTGGTGCATGGTGGTGTAGGTGGTGGTGTTGGTGTGTGGTGGTGTTGGTGGTGGTGTTGGCGTGTGGTGGTGTGTGGTGACCATGCATTGTGGTGTGTGATGGTGCGTGGTGGTGTGTGGTGGTGTTGTTGGCGTGTGGTGGTGCATTGTGGTGTGTGGTGGTGTGTGGGTGTGTGGTGGTGTTGGTGGTGGTGTTGGTGGTGGTGTTGGTGCGTGGTGGTGTTGGTGGTGTTGGTGGTGGTGTTGGTGGTGGTTTGGTGTGTGGTGGCGTTGGTGGAAAGCACAATATAGTCGTGGAGGTGATGAAAATGGGAAACATTGCATTTAGAGCAGGATTCAAACTCTCAGGCAAGGAGTCACATAGACAGGTATGTGTGGGTAGTGTGGTGACATCAGGGAGCCTAGGTGGTCTAATGGTTACTGTAGTAGTCTGCACTGACCTCTCAGGGAAGGAGCCACAGAGACAGGTAGGCGTGGATAGGATGGTGACATCAGGGAACCCAGGTGGTGTAAGGGTTAGCACACTAGACCGGAATGCAAGAGATGTGGGTTCGATTCCTGCTCTAGGTGCAGTATTTACTATTTTCATCAACCCCCCGAAACGCGTTTCTGTGACCAGGATCCCATACAAGCTTTGCGCTTCATGGTTATTGAACCTACCCTGTGTATGTTCGTATGTAAGTGCATTGCCTGGTGTATGTAATTGTACAAGTAAGCATTAAAACGACTCATGGATGTAAGCCGCTTAAAAGACTTACAATTCCAGGGGGACGAGAATAGTAGTCTGCACTGACCTCTCAGGCAAGCAGTTCATTACTGATGGAGTGATATTATTCATGACTGTTTACTAAGCCAGGGCCGCGTTCAGGGTCCGTCTCAGAGGCGCCTCGGCGACGGGCATGATGTCACGCCAGTCTGAACGACAAAAGCAGTTGGTTGTCTCGAAAATGGCCGCCCCCATAGGCAGCGGCCATTTGCAATGGAAAAGCTGTGCTCTGATTGGCTGAAAGCACTGAATGCGGCGGCCATTTTCGAGGCGCTTTTCATCTCCAGTCTGAAAAGAGAGGCGTCTCCGAGACGTTGCCGAGATGCACTCTGAACGGAACTAGGCCAAAAAGCATCGCCGAGACGTCTCCGCGGCACCTCCGAGACGGACCCTGAACGCGGGCCAGGTGTGGTTGGAGTGCGATCAATAACACATTCACACCAACATGACCCCCCCCCCCCCAACACCCTACCCCCCCAATACACACCCTCCTGTACTACCGTCATAGTCTGCACTAACCTCACACCTCTCACAGGCAAGGACCCGCACCACAGAGACAGGTTTGTTTGTTGTTGTTCTATGTGCTAGCAACATCTAAGGTCCTATCAGGACAGGCACCGACTTGTGACAGTGCGCACTCATGACGACTTCATAGTGCTTCCCCATGACCCAATATTTCACAGTGACATTATCCTGATGGCGTGTTAACAAGTTCATGCCATATCCTATTAATGCCGAGCGCCAGGCTAGGTAACGACAAGTATCAATTTCATAAGTCGTTGGTTTGACTCGACTGGGATTCAAACTCCTGACATTCCGCACGGGAAGCCAATGCTCTACCAACTCGACCACCGCATCCTTTCTACATAGACAGGTAGAGGGTAGATAGAGTGATTGTGTCATGGATCCTAGATAGTCTAATGGTTAGGGTACTCGACCGCTGTGGCAGAGTGGTTAGAGTGTCTGACTTTTTTTCTAGGTCAGACTCCTAATCTGAAGGTCAGTGGTTCAATTCCCCGTGCCCCACCTCTGCCAATTTGGATTTCCACTGCTGTGTATAACTTACAGCGTCATCAAAGGCCGGTTGCTCTCATACCATGTCTATGTGGTGTGGGAGGTTAAAAATCCCTTGGGTCGGTAAAAGTGTAGGCTCGGGCTTTCTATCGACAAACTGTCTAATGGTGAAAACAAGTCTATTCAGACTTATCCATGATAGGCAGTATAAATCTTCAAGGAAGAATGGTATAAGTATGAGTTCCGAGACCCACCACGCTGAGCAAACCAGTAACTGTCCTATCCTATTAATACTGAGTGTTTGTTGTTGTTTGTTTGTTGTTTTATGTCCTAGCAATATCTAAGGTCATATCATATGAGTGCCAGCATAGGTAGCGACAAGTATAAATATTTTAAGACCGGTTTAAATCTGCCATGGCTTGACCCCATGAACACCCACACAGGATTGCTTTTGTTTGTTTGTTTGTTGTTTTTTTACGTGCTAGAAACATCTACGGTAATATCCGGACGGGTACCGACTTGTGACAGTGCACACTCATGGCGACTTTATAGTGCTGCCCCACTGGAAGACCAGGCCGCCAGCACCATGACCTGATATCCCACTGTCACATTATCCTGACACTGAGCCAACCAGTCCTTGCCCTATCCTAATAATGCCGAGCGCCAGGCTAGGAAGCGACAAGTATCAATTTTTAAGTCATTGGTTTGACTCGACCAGGGTTCGAACCCACGACCACATGGGAGACGGATGCTCTTACGCATTCGGCCATCCCGTCTGGTCACAAAAAGAAGCCAGTTGGTGAGTTAGCCGAACCAGTCGGCATAGGAAAATGAAACTCAGCACTAGTGACACGATAGAATAAAATAGGGGCGACCCCAGGGGTAAATCGACTTGCAATGGGTGGCTGTTTAGAGTCGCAAGTGTCAGTTACACTTACGCATTGACTGACTAAGGTGGGAATGGACTGACCTTTATGGGATGAGACAGTATATGGATTGTGAATGCATGGCCCAGTTGGCTACAATCCAATGCAACAGGCCACATTCACTAACTATTCATCAAGCTAGCTGTTACTTAGATGACAACAAGATCTACTATAATAATCATGGTAGTAATAATAATGGCAGTAATAATGGTAATAACAGTAATAATAGTATGAATAGTAATAATAGTAATAATAGTAATAACAGTAACAATAGTAACAATAGTAACAATAGTGTCATGGGGGTGATGAAAATGGGAAATACTGCGCCTAGAGCGGGACTCGAACCCACATCTCTTTGCATTCCGGGCCAGTGTGCTAACCATTACACCACCTAGGCTCCCTGATATCAATACACTCCCCACGCCTACCTGTCTATGTGGTTACTTGCCTGAGAGGTCAGTGCAGACCACTACACTCGTCCCCCTGGAATTGTAAGTCTTGTAATGCTTACAATTACATACATACAGGCAATGCACTAACACATACATACACAGGGTAGGTTCAACAACCATACAGCGCAAAGCTTGTACAGGATCCTGATCACGGCACCAGTGTCATGGGGGTGATGAAAATGGGAAATACTGCGCCTAGAGCGGGACTCGAACCCACATCTCTTTGCATTCCGGGCCAGTGTGCTAACCATTACACCACCTAGGCTCCCTTATCAATACACTCCCCACGCCTACCTGTCTATGTGGTTACTTGCCTGAGAGGTCAGTGCAGACCACTACAATAGTAATAATAGTAACAATAGTAATAATCGTAACAATAGTAACAATAGTAATAATAGTAACAATATTAATATTAGTAACAATAGTAACAATAGTAATAACAATAGCAATAATAAGAAGAGGAATAGGCATAGTAATAAGAATAGCGATAAACAGAAGATTTCTTTGTTGGGGTTTTACATCCTAGCAACATCTAAGGTTATATCAAGATGGGTAACGACTCGTGACAGTGCACACTCATGGCGACTTCAAAGTGATACCCCACTGGGAGACCAGGCCACTGGCACCTAGATAAAGGATTCACCCCGTACTCGCAGTACAGGGTGAATACCAGCCCTATATAAAAGCTGTTGAAAAAGCGGGGAAATGAAATGAGAGCCTAATTTCACAATCTAAGAAGCAACAATTATTCTTTACATATGTGTTAATATTTCCCCGCTACCTTTGAGTTGAAAAATATAATAAAACATATAGTTTAATAGAATTTAAAGGTGACATCACCGGCATTCTATGGTCGCCATCTTGTCTTTTTGTATTCTCCCCCATTTCACCAACTCTGTGCCGATATAAGTAACCATTTGATACCGGAGGCAGGCATTCTACTTCCTGTTCCATACTAAAGCTATTTTCGCCTGTATTTAGACTATGTTGTCGTTCACCCGTGTCCCACAAGTACATGGTGAATCTTTTATCTAACCGGCACCATGACGGATTTCCCACTCAGTCATGTTATCCTGATACTGAGCTAACCAGTTCTTTCCCTATCCTAGTATTCCGAAAGTTTGGCTAGGTAGTGACAAGTATAAATTTTGTACGTCATTGGTTTGACTCAGCTGGAATTTGAAATCCTGACATTCCGCACAGTGAAGCCTGCACTCTTAGCGATTCGGTCACCGCGTCTGGTTGGTGGTGGAGGATGTCGCGTACAGGTGGCATGACGCATGTATATAATGTATCACCAGAAAGCCGGACAACCAGGTCTTCACCTAGCTGTTTGTTCGCTATGTCAGCAGAAGTACATGACATACTGACATCTGAAGCGCAGACCGCAATAGCAGCCGGGGCAGTTGCAGCCGCACACATACATAAAGTGTTTACAAGTTGCGTAAGCAGATGAAAGTGTAACACTTTGTAAACCAAGGCACTTGTCTACATGCATTCGATCCTTCTAGATATCCAAGTTAGATGATTGTGGAGAAGGGGAGCAGGGGGGTGGGGAGGCAGGAGGGGGGAGGTAGGAGAGGGGGGAGGGGGAGAGGGAGGGATGGGAAGGGGAGAGGGGGGAGAGGGGAGGGCATGGGAGGGAGAGAGGTGAGAGGGAGGGGAGGGATGGGGAGGGGAGAGGGAGGGGGATGGGGAGGGGATTGGAGGGAAAGGAAGGGAAGGGAGGGGAGGAGAGGGGAGAGGAGAAGGGGGGAGGGGAGGGAAGGGGGGGGAAGGGAAGGGGAGGAGGGGAGGAGAGGAGGAGAGGAGGGGAGGGGAGGGGAGAGAATGAAGGGGGGAAGGATGTAGGGGAAAGGGGGGGGGGGGGGAAGGGAGGAGGTGGAGGTGGTGGAGGAGGAGGAAGGGAAGGAAGGAAGGAAGGAAGGAAGGAAGGAAGAAGAGGAGGCGGATGAGCAGGACGAGGGGGAAGGGGGAAGACGGACGTGAGCGGGAAGAAGGGGTAGCATGGTTACAATCCTTAATGACGATATTCACGCCGTGGCCATGTTGAAACCACACCGAGGCCATATCCGCATCTGTGAGGTGCCGCTGTATGAAATGTGACGCAAATACTTTTTCGTCGACCAATACCTCTCGAAATCACTCAAAGTTGAGGGTTTTAATTTCTTTAACTACGATATTCATCTTTGCATACTTGTTTTCTATATATTGGCCAATTTTCATGAAGATTGGGTGACCCTTGCATGGTGATTTTCCCATTCTTTTACTACAATATGACTGTCAACTTCAAGTCTGCATACTTAAGGTGGTATAATGTACCATGCAGCACTGTCAGCGTAACAACTAGTCTTAGTAATTACAAATTAATAAAAGCTTTAAAAGGGTTAAAATATATTTGTTAAATATATATATATTAAGAAATTTATGCAATTTTGAATTTAAGAAAAGATTGACAACCAGGGTGAGAGACTTTGTTGACATCGCCTACTGAAATGCATCTGATCATCACTCAATCTTCATGAAAATTGACCAATAGATAGAAAAAAAGGTATGCAAAAATGAATATGATAGTTTCAAAAGTGAATATCTTCAAATTTTACTCCTTTAA